>JBDFRD010012222.1:0-27431 GCA_039654405.1 Bullina lineata | reverse complement strand
CATGATGGCTAGGTGCTCCCCAATTGGGGTCTACGTAGTCATGATGGCTAGGTGCTCCCCAATTGGGGTCTACGTAGTCATGATGGCTAGGTGCTCCCCAATTGGGGTCTACGTAGCCTCTTTCTTTAGGCTTACTTGTGTACTATTGCTTTGTCTGTGGAAAGCGTGTCTTTATTCATAGTGTTAGTTGGAGCCAGAGTGTCTGCAATCTTTTTTTTTCAATCCCAGATGTACGGCTTTTGTGTCTTTTGTTCTTCATCACGTTGTGCTTCGACCTGAACACAGCAGAAGAAACGACCACTAGGCCAAAGTGGAGAAGAACCAATCTTGGTCTGTTCGGCTCTCTTCGTGAGAAAAATGTAAAAAGTAAGTACCGTACGGAAAGTAATTTTTATAGTCAAGACGGAAAATAATAGTTTATTAATATAATAATGATAGACAGGGCGTCTTAATTAACGCATGGGTCCAATGGGTACTGGACTAGTTGGGGGGACCCACGCTTATGGGGCCTCACGAGCGTGGGGGCCATCCAATAATTAGCTTACAAGACGTTCGGAAAATGGGGGAGGGAAAAAACAGGGGGGGGGGGTTGCCCGTGGGTCTTTACTGCTGTTCAGAAGGTTTTGTTTATATAGGCTATGTATATAAGTCTGAGATTTCAAGATCATTCTTACTCTTAGAAAAATAAGTCATTTAATTGCTTCAGGTAGAAAAGAGAGATACATGTAATTTCAGGAACAGAATTGCTCAGTCACTTGGCACATAATACATGTATAACAATTCCCACCAGCGGTAGGACCAGGTGGATTTTTCTCCAGAGCTTACTGAATAAAATTGGAGATCCCATGAGTACTTTACGCATGTTAAATATCCTTTGAAAGTCTAATATCGTGCAAGAGTAGGCGCTAAATTCCCCAATTCTACCCATGAACGCCTCACTCCGTGGTAACATTCCGGAGTGGGCTACCCATGAAAACGGAATGTAGCAACCTGAAAGGTTGGGGCCGCAATACAAATGATACAAACGGCTGCATACGAAACATTTAGTCCAGTAACTGTGGGTTGAAAACGTACTATATCTAAAGAACTTCGTCTGAATTAGCAGCGAAGAAGCAGAAGAAGAAAAATAAGAGGATGATAACTTGTCATTCTCCACATTACGTTGTATTCTTACGCATCTCTCCTGCTTACGATTTTTTTTTATTATAATCATTAGCATTAATCTTTTTCATTTTTCAGTCTTTTTACCCCCGTTTCCTCTCTTTCCTTCATTGCTTTTCTTCATCAGTGTAATGTCATTCTTTTCATTTTCCTGCTACCACACTCCTCTCAAAGCTCTTATTTTTTTCATATTTCTAGATTTTATTTTACCTTCTCTTTGCTTTTGATTATACATTCAAAGCGAGTCGAAACCATATTACAAACTTTTCTATACATTTATATATAGGCCTACATTTTTATACATTTATTTGCTAGCCGTTGTTGGTTTTGTTTTGCAAAACAACAGCACTAGCAAAATTGGAGCTGTCCAGGGTGACACAAGCATTGCAGCCAGCGAGACTTGACTGATGCCACTTAATCACCTCAGTATTTTCTGAACACTCACATCAGACCTAGAAAGGAGGATATGAAAAGAAATGAATGCTTCGGAAGGCTCCTTGGCATCTCATAAGAAATGGTCACCCACAAAGAAGCAAAGAGCAGAATCAGGCAAGTCAGTGGTCCTTGAAGACCTTCATACTACTGCGAAGAAACGCAAACGGAAGAAAAACAAGCCTGCTGAGTGAGTGACTTGCACGTGACATGAAAGAAGTAAGGCACAGGGATGGGTGAATTCGTGATTGACTGGTGTCACTTATGAAGTCATCGAGAGCGGCAATACTCCGAAAACGTTCAGTAGGCGTGCCCAATTGGTGTGTTTTTCCACGACGACAGCTTTAAAAACACCACCACGACAAGAAATACGAGACCAAAGAACGTGCCATCCCCCCCCCCCCCCCCCCAAAACCCCCATCCCCCTAAGGGCACCACGGATGCGCAACCCACATGTAAATCACTCCGTTGGCGATATCAGACCTGACAACAACAGGACTGGACAACCAACGCTGAACAGAGAAATGAAGTCAAGTCAAGCAGGCTTGCAAAGCGCACAGTGAAAAAAAAGGGGAGATAATTAAAGGCAGATAGAGGGAGAACAAAAACGGACGGGTGCTGGGGGAAGATGGAGAGAGCTTGGTTCTGGATCAGGCTATCTGTGACGCCCCAGTCGTCCTTTTGATTACGAGATTCATCAGTGTTCCCAACAATAGAAAAGATAGGTTCGCATCAGACATTTAAATTAGGCACGAGTAGGTAGGCTAGTCGATGCTCTTTTTCTTGTCTCTGTTCAATGAATCATTTGACCAATTCTTCCTTTTCAACTATTTACCTCTCCTGCTTCATAGCAAATATTCTTTTAATCACTTGCCAACACAAGTTCTTGATGTTCATTCGATAGGTTATCAGCTTTGACTCATCGTCGATTTTCATACAATCATTTTTCAGAAGCGTCAGCTAAGACCGAACCAGCCTGGGAAAACGCTGGAAAAAAAGTTGGCCTTCAGATATGGAGAATAGTGGTAAATAATGCATATTATGACTAATCAACTGTGGCAATCGCATGTTCATAATCATCACACACACATACGCACACATATGCACGCACACACACATACACTCTTATACACACACACCCACATACATACACACACACACACAAACACACACACTCATTCACTCCATCACAACTACTTACACTACCTACCAACCTACCTACATGAATATTTTTCTTGACATTATCATCATCATATACAATCGTATCGTTCTCATCATTTTTAAAGATTAATACATTAGACAACATAACGCCGATGGTCAAATAGATGAGCTGTCAGACTCGTAATCTTAAGGTCCTGGATTTTGAAGTCCAGGCATTATGTCCCTTGGAGAGACGATTTATGTGATTTTTTCCCTACCTAGATATTATGAATTGTTGGGTCCATGACAATATTCTTCAAGTATAATAACTTATGACATACTATAATCCTATTTTCTGATGTGCTTTGGTATCATCGGTTCTGCTCCACGCTGTTGAAAATGGGATATAAACACTGGCTTTTTGTGGTCTTGTGGGCCTTCAAGGAATTCTAGTTTAAGAGACATCATCATTGTTACCATCACCAAAGTCGTAATGTTCACCATCAACAAGAAAAAAAACCCAGCATGATACCAATAACGCAACATCCATACCTACGTCATGCTGTCTCTGTAACTGTTTTAAATCCATGTGTATTTGTGTTTCTTAGGTTATTGATTGATATATTATCATTTATTCATTTTCATTCTTTCATTCAATTGTTTTTGTCTTTCTTCTGAATAGAAATTCAAAGTAAAGTCTTGGCCGGAGGAGGACTATGGGAAGTTTTACAATGGTGATTCGTACATCGTCCTAAATGTATGAAACAGGGTTTTATTCCTTTTTTTTTTTAAATAAGCAAAACAGGTCAGCTAATCACATATTTAGGCTGATGACCCACGTAAACTAAAGTTTTCAGCAAATTTGACAAATTTGTTCCATTCATATCAAATCTATTATTCTGGTTACGCCCTATTTCCTGGCACTGCTATTGTCTTCTTGTAGAGTAGATTCTAAATGTTGGACAACCTGAACTGCTCTATTTAATGTTTGAGAGTTTTTTCTGATACATGTACTTTAGTCTTTAGTGAGTATTGAAATCGTGTATCAAGTCCGTCACTACCACCTGCATGCTCAAAGTCACAAATACAATGAAGAAGAAAATGAAGCTTCACAGCAGCCTTCATTTTTTCACAAATAAAATAGTGGGATAGTGTCTTGTTAGTCATTTTAGTGTTCTTCACATGAGGCTTTATTGAATACATTCATACTATGAGTTTTAGCGACCATTTGCCATAATAATAATCCTATATGCCTGATTCTCCAACAGACTTACAAAGCGGAAGAAACAGATGCTCTGGGCTATGATCTCCATTACTGGCTTGGGAAGCATAGTACATTAGTATGTTACCCTGAAATCTTAATATCTTCTTATTGACCTTCTAGTTAAAATATTGATTATTATGTTTTATATAATGTTTAATTTCCCTGTCATACTTGCAATTTTAACATGTCATGCCCATGAATAGCCGTATAACTCTAGGTAGAGCTGGGGGAGGTTGTAGTACCACAGGAGGAACTTCCGCACCAACTCACTCCATTCCTGTCGTTAGTTGTGTGTCCCAGAATGTCTCTCTGTAAAAGATGTTCAGGTTCACTCCTCTGTGTTGTCTGTCCATTTGTTCACTTACATGCTTCTGTGTACCCTTCTTTTAATAGCCCTGTTCAGATGTCTTGAAGGGGACTTCAAATTCATTATATTGTATTCTGTCTAATTTATATAAACTTTTTTGTAATCATTTTTAGGTCGATCTCCTTACCAAAGTACTCATTGTGATTTACACATAAGGCATTTCAAGTGTATTATATTTGACGTAAACTTATGCTGATATTTGCTATCAGCATGTTCTTTGTATTAATTGATACATCATGTGCAGTTTAGATTTTATTTTTTTCTGTACACATTTTTGTGAGGTGCAATCAATTTTTATTAATAACCAGTTCAATGGTGTGTATTGCAATGAAAGGTGCAGTTTATGCTTAATCTGGCTTATCAAGTCAAGTAAAAGTAATTAATATTTTCAATACTCTCCTAAAAAAAATGGAAATTTTGCAACGAGCCTGCTACATATGTGATTTGAATTACTTTTTGTGTGCATATTATTTTAAAATGAAGTAGTATAAAGATTAAGTATCAGCCCCAAAAGATGCCGAGCCAAATAAAATATTCAGTGTGCATGTAACACAGGCTGTGGCATGTAAATGGAACAGGAAGAAAGTTGCATTTTTACTGAGGTTCATTGAGTCATCATGTGATGGTGTTCATTGGCACATTTAAAAAGTATCATGTATGTTGGCATCTTAGTGACAATGCCCTTTCAACAACGACTGAAATACAACTAGAAATCTTTTAATCCATGATTCATTAATACGAGAAAGAAATTATGTTCACAGGGTGAAAAAGCCACAGCTGCTTTCAAAACTGTGGAACTGGACACTGTTCTCAATGAATCTCCCGTTCAGCACAGGGAAGTTCAAGGAGAAGAGTCAGAATTGTTTCGCTCCTATTTTAAACATTTTGAGTGAGTAAACATGAATTGCTCATAAGTGTTCCTTATCATATATATTCTTATTCCATGTCACTTAATGTATCAAAAATTCCCAAACATTAGATGTAAATTGAATCAAGATTCTTATCAGTATCAGAGCTTATCAGTTCTAAAAAAATCTTATATTTGTATTAAAATCTGTAGATCTGTCTAGATCTATGTATTTAGATCTACTCTTTTTGAAGTTTTTTCCTTTCAGTTTAATTAAAACTTTTAATCTTTTAAAAGATTTAATAAATCTTCAAGCTTTTTGACAAGTATCTGTAAATTATAGAAAATTCTACAAAAATTAACACATTTCCACATTTTATTGTTGTTCTTACTCAATTGACTTGGAGCAAAATATAACTTTAAATGTTATTTTTAAATAAAGAATACAAGTAAGCAGGCTTATATTTCCTCAGTTCAAAAAGTACTTTTTTAAGCAGGCTTATATTTCCTCAGTTCATAAAGTACTTTTTTAAGCAGGCTTATATTTCCTCAGTTCATAAAATACTTTTTTAAGCAAGCTTATATTTCCTCAGTTCATAAAGTACTTTTTTAAAAGACTTTCAATTAGAAGACGTGGTTTCTACTCAGTTAATGAGCAGAATCATTCTGCTACGATGCTCAGTTTTATTATATACCCCCAAAGAATAATGTCCTGTCTCTTGTAATATTTCTTTCAACGTGTATATGTGCATGACTTGGAAAGTACCGGTACCATCATTCAGCCATGCATTCAGTGAATAAGGATATTATTACAGTATGTTATGTAGTAGTATTTATTTGAACAAATTAAATATAGATAGCTATCAGACTCAACACTTTTTCAATTATTTGTGTTCTTAGGCTATTGGAAGGAGGGGCTGAGACTGGGCTTAGGCGTGCGAATCCACCGAGGCACAAACCACGCCTGCTACACTTCCACGGAGACAAAAACGGAGTGGATGTTGAAGAGGTAGTTTTGTCTTTTACACATGTCTATAGATATTTTCATTACTTTAAAAGACCATGGAATATAGCCTGTGATAATTGAGTTTCTCAAGAAAGAAGAAGTAATTATACGACCTTTGATTTTGAACATATCCTTATAAGAGAACATTAAATATATATATATATTTAACTTTAATGTTCATCTTTAAAAGGATGTGCTCAAAATCAAAGGCCATATTCTAACTTTTTTTTTTTCCTACGAGTGTTTTTTTATTTTAGAATTAAGATATATAATTAGACATTGTCCCAAGTATATTTGTACAACATAGTAGGTGATATATATTAAGTAATTTGGATCAGATCATGGTGGAAGTCGGTAAAATTTGAGAAAAGAAGTCCAGATTTCTCGAAAGGGTTTGGATTATCTAGTCAGAACATCATCATCATCATCATCATCATCATCATCATCATTATCAACCTATTTGAACCCGTTGTACTTAGGGCAGCAAGAAAAGATCTCCACACCTCTGTGTACCATGGACCGAAGTGTAGTCCATGACCTTCATCTCAATTTTCACTATTCTTCTCCACGCTGTCCTTGAACTTCCTCTTTTTAGTCTTCCCTCTAAGGTCCACAAGAGGGCTGGTTTGCTGATAGAACCTCTCTCCCTGCACAACAGATGTTCAATCTACCTCAAGGGTCTCTTTGTAATGCTTTTGGCCATGTTCTCCTTTCTTGCATTATAGTAGCAGTTCTTGGTTTAAAATTTGCTTCGGCCAAAAAATGCGGAGATTCTTCCAAAGACTTGTTGTTTCAAAGCATAAACAGCTCTATATAATATGCTCTTTTATATTTATATTTCTGACATGTTTTCTGTTCTAAAGGTGCCTAGAAGCAAGAGCAGCCTTGACAGCGATGATGTTTTTCTCCTTGACCTTGGATTGAGTCTGATGCTGTGGAATGGTGCTGGCAGTAATAAAGATGAGAGATTTAAGGTCAATTGCTTTTGAAAGTATTCTTTGTAATGAAGCGACTCTCAGAGTGATAAATGTCTCTGCGAGACAGGCCTGTGATAGTGGGATGTATGAGAAAAAAACAGAAGTGGTTAAAGAGTTGTAACAAAAATATACATACACATTTTTAAAAAAAATTTATTCATATGAAGACTGCTAGTTAGCTTGGGTAGTGCAGAGTCTGAATACTAAGCTCTACTGGAGATGAGCAAAAAAAATCGGAGATCCCGTATGCATTTTACGTACGGTTAAGGTCCCTTGATAGTCTAATGTTAAAACAGTAGGCAAGTGTTGCTGTCCAAGAAAAATTTCCAAGATTTCAAAATTCAACCCATAAACATCTCACTCTCTATCTGCTTTATTGCATCTCAGACTGCTGGTCGGACTAGTTCCAATGACTATGTCTTTCCTTTAGAATCAACTTGAATAGCAGAGAGAGGAACAGCGCCTCTGGGAAAGCGTTGTCTAAGAGTCTGCTCAGCCAAAGCAACACTATAGCTGCTTTGACCGTCTGTAAAAGACAAAAAGAGCCATATATAATAGTGTGTGTGTGTGTTTGTGTATGTGTGTGTTTTTTTTCATCCTATTTACTTCAGTGACAATTCACCAATTTTTCTCTTTTTTTATGAAATTAGTGTCCTGTCATTGAGTTTTTTGTCACTGAAAACAGGATAAGCTCCTATAGCTCTCTGAACATTCTAGGGCTTGAAGTGCAAACTATAAGGCCTACATATGCCACAGAATATGAAGTTATTGTTGATAGCGTCATTTAGTTTTCAAATGATGTGATATACAGTTCTTTTTTGTCTGAGTAATTTTACAAATAATAGGGCCGACAAGCCTTTTTTCAACACTACTTTGCTGGAATAGAATAAAATATATATTTCTCATACTAATTTTTACCCCCAGGGAATACAATACATGCAAAAACTGTCATCAGATAGAGGAGGAAAACCCAAGAAACAGGTTTTCGAAGATGGTAATTTTGTGGTAAGTTATGATATGTGTTATTAGTTCAACTGGGCATCCACAGAACAAAGAGAGCAATGGTAGTTCAACTAAGTTTATGCAATATAACAGATTCACCACAAGAATTCCATTACATTGCTGTTTGTACTTGCCTCTGTCCTCAGCTAAGGTTAAACTGAAACAATCTTTCTTAATTTTTTGCAAAAGATCTCTATATTTTTTTAACTTTAAATCAGAAAAGAAAGTAACATTGCGCATGTTTGATTTTTAATTACCATTTTCATTTTTATGTTTTATTTCCCTGCATTCACATTTAATTTATTAAGAGATGAGTAACTTCCCTGTGTTCATATGTTGTGTGTGTTGTGAACTTTCAAAGTGGGGAAGTAATGGGAGATAACTGGTTTGAGAAATTGAGGTTATAAAATGTACCCTACCCTTGTTTCAGTTTTTATTTTAGTTTCCAACCAATTGCCAGAGAGGTTAGAGTTTAATTTATTAATTTGATTGTTTTGATCTCTGTTTTATTTCTTGTTTAGTTTGGGCTATATATTTCAAGTGTCAAGGGACAGGGAAAATATTTTGGGAGGGAATGAAAAACGCTAAAAGAATGTGGGAATAAAGATTCAGTCGAGATGTCATGCATGATTTCTTTGAATGTTGAATGTTCTGCTGTACACCAAGCCATTATTACTAGATCAATGTCTGAGACATCTACTGAGTAGGCAGAAGCCTCAGTATGAGATAGATCTAGTTACTTTCCTTCAGTTTGTACATCTAATATGAGACAATTAGATAGATGTAGAGTCTTGTTCTATAAGTATTATTTTTTCTTGCATTCATTTCTTGGGAAAACAACTGAACAAAGTCATCCATCCCAACTTAAATTCTTCTGTAGGCCTACCTTTGAGCCTTTGAGCTTTTTGTCTTTAGGGCGGATTTCTTAAACACTTGACTGATGTGGATGCGAAAGAGAAAAATGGCAATGCTGCCAACAAAGCCAGAGTATTTAGCAGGTAACATGTTATTACTGAATTGCCAATGTTGATGTAGATCTAGATTCCAGCTGATTTTTGCATAGATCTAGAATATAGTTTAACTTAAGCAGGAAGTAATAATCTAGTATTTGATCTATATCTAGAGTGTATTTTAAAAAAGTTAGCTTACATTTTTATTGTTTTATAGAGTAAAAGCTGTTTTATACTATCAACGTATTTTAGAGAAAATGCGCAGTCTTCAGACAAACGATGCAATATTTAATGAAGAAGGCCTACGCGGTACAAATGAATTTGTTGTTTGCAAGTCTCATACATATAGTATGATTTAATAATTATTCATGTTATCAGTATCCACACTGACTGTAAGATGTGGAAAGGAAAAGGATTTTTATTGACATGTAACTAAATATTTTTGTCATAGGATATTCAATGCAAATTGGGATAGATCTACTACTACTACTACTACCGATACTACTACTACTTCTTCTACTGGTACTACTACTACTCCTACTACTTCTTCTACTGGTACTACTACTACTACTACTACTACGGAAAAGCCTGGCATTGTCGATACGACAGACTCTGACACAAAGGTAAGTAGACATTTCGCATCTCTGTTTTCTGCCTTCTGAGTTAAGATATAATTTTACTTTAGACAACATTGATTTTTGTTTTGTAACTTCTCAGATCTCTATCTTTAAGATTATTCCTGCAGACAATTTGTCTTGCACCTATGACTTCATTTAGAAAGACCTGAAAAAGAATCCATTAGCACTAATAAAATGGGAACCTTGTCACTCGATGGACTATTACGATGTCCAAAGTACATAAATAATCTCCTTTTTCAAAAGAGGTGTCTTGGTTGTGGAAGTTCATATTTTTTAGTTTTTCAATCATTTGGTCTGAATGCTGAGGGAACGTTGTTGTAATCAGAAGATTTACTTTTAAGTATTCTCCATGTTTTTAAAAGTTATTTTTTGTTGAGTACAGGAATTGAAAAGTCAGTGAAAGGCATGACACTGGTTCTGATCCAAGTCTTGTCTGGAATTAAATGGAAAATACTTATTCAAATTTGCTTTCTTGATTGCCCTTGAAGTATTTGGAGTTTGATCAATGGATTTTTAAAACTTATTTGTTCTTACCATGAACATTATCTCTGTCTGAATATGAGTAAAATTGTCACCAGCATTTAAACATTTTACATGCCTGTACACATGATAAAAATTGAGTAGCTGTTTAACTATGACTATACCATACAACAGCGTTACCACCACCACCACCCCATCAAATTGATGAGTCTAATTTTGGCTATTCATGGAAAAGCAAGGGTTCTACTGAAACAATCAAATCAATACCTAAAAAAAATTGTACATTATATATATATATGAAGCGTTTCCATATCTTTTCATGCGCCTATAATAAAGTAGGAAATAGAGTTAAATGCATATACCTGTTTTTTAGTTTCATTTTCATGTGTATGATTATTTCCTGACCATTCATATTGTCACAGCTGTTTTTCTCCATTATACTGATATCTTTACTTTCTTGTGTTCATTTGTAAACTGTCATAATATTATGATGTACGTATAGTTACTTTCATTCTTTTTGTATATAATATGAGACAGTTTATTTTCTTCCATTGACTTCTTTGAAAAAACAGTTTCAGGAAGTTCTGCTTTTCTCTTAATCTTCTGTGCTCATGATTTTTTTGTTTCTGTTAAGACTAATGTGGACCTTGAGAAGGGTAATGGCAATGATGACAACAATGCCAAACAACTTTACAGGTAAGATGTTAGAAATGTATTGCTGACATGGCTGATTTTTGCCTTTAAAATCATCTCTACAGCTTCAGGTTAAGGAAGTTAATATTTGAACTCATACCAAATAGAATGAGTAAAAAAAAAAAAAGAAGAAAGAATGATTTTTTTTTATCTAAATTAGACTTAAGTTTGTTGTTTCATGAATGACTAAAAACCATTTGGTATTATATTTTAAAGGAAATTTCCAATATTCAGTGTACGAAGTGCAAACGATAAAAGATATTATTTACAAGTCTTATAATTCTGTTTTTTAGCAACCCATGTTATCCTCAATATCCACGACCATAAGATGGAGGGGCAATTTGCTTCTTTGAGTAATGTAACTACATCTTTCCACCACAGATTATCTGATGCAAGTGGAAATATGGTCTTTGCTTTGGAAAAATCTGGTGCTATCAAAATAACAGACCTGGACACAAACGTAAGCAGACATTATGTAGATATGTTATTTTTTATCTGTTGAATCAAAGAGTGATTCCTCACTTCTAACGTTATTGTTCTTTCTAACTTCTCAGAGCACTACTATAGAATGCAGAACTATTCCTTGTATTGCTAAAGACAATTTGCCTTTTGTCTCGTCTTGTGACTGCATTTGAACTGACCTCTAACAGGTACATTCAGAACCACAGTACACTTAAATTTCACTTACAACAAAGGGAACAAGCTGTACAGATTATGTAGGCTGTTAGAATGCTGTTTTCTTTTAAATTCAATACAAGTCTCTTATTGTCTAATGAAGGAAAAAAAACAGATTACTTTTTATTCAGCAAATAAACCTAAATATTTTTTTTCCAATAAATGATACACATGCAAGCAAGCATACGTACTTGTCATTGGGATACAAACTGACAAGCACGCATACAATACATATGTCTGAATGCATGCATATGTGCACAGACACATACAAAGGCACAAACATGCTCAGATGCATCGTGCACACCCACAGCTACATACACATTGGGAAATCTTCAGTTCTCAGAACCATTCCTTCTGTCTGGAGTAAAAGAGACCTTAATAAAGGGAAGAAAATTCCATTTGGGGTCAATTGTTCCCTGTTTTTGGAAAAGACTCATTTACTTTTGAGACTGGCACCCCTCTATCTTTAAGAGCTGGTAAATATAAAATCACCTTCATCACTTCTTTCATTGCAGGACGTGTTTGTTCTTGACACCGAGTCCAAAGTTTTTGTATGGATTGGAAAACAAACTTCAAAGGATGAAAAGACAAGTGCCCTGGAACAAGCTCGTGTACGTAAATGAAATATGTGTACAAAACATATTTATGAATAAAGAAAATAAGCCATATTTTTTACTGGTCAGTCAAGCGGAACCTGTAGAACAATCTTATCATGTAACATTTTATAATTAAAGCACAGAATTAATTTGTTGCTGTATCATGTGGTTAAAAAAAAAATCTGTTCACTAGTTACTTTAAAAAAACCTGAAAACCATTCATAAAAAGACATGGTTAAGACAAAATACAAAACTTGTGCAGCTTCTGACACCAATCATGACGAGCATTCTGATGAAAATGTAATGACTGGACTGATAAAAATTAAAAAAATCTTGGTTAGAGGAATTACTTAAACCACCTCATATTTTTATTATGTCCTTTTGTAGAAGAAAGCCCACCTTCCCTACTATTAATAAAAGTGTCACTGTCGTTTACAGGCATACGTCAAGGGCAGTGATGACCCTCTGGTCCCTATAAGTTTCTTCAATGAAGGAGAACATTCGGCAGATTTTGAGGCGGCTTTAACAGCTTGATACCCTTTTCATTCGGAATCATACTCAAGAAACATGCTTTTACCAGCTTTATTTTCTTCTACATTCTGAAATCTGTCTTTTTGTTGTTTTTTTAATTTAACTGGAGTCGTTGGAGTTTCTGAAACTTTTTTTTTTTTTCTAGTAAAGAATTATTAGTTTTATGCCCAATCTCGTAGACCAGGACAGTTCATGGATCACTCTTAGTCTGGTCTCTATCCTTTGACCTGTCCTGCTTTGATGACCATGCTGGGAAAGAAATTATCGCCAGTATAGTTAGCTCTCAGGGTCACTGACACACACAAACCCATTAACAATATTAGGTGGTAATCCATTGCTGATAACATCTGTCTGCTCCTACACAGACACCATGGTGCCCAAACCAAACTCTCTCTAGTTACTGAGGAGGCTTATAAGATTGGTCTGAAAATCAATACTCAAAAGAGAGAGAGAGAGACCATCTAAGCAACAAAATTTACTCATACTACAGGAAAAGGAAATCAACGAGGTGGACACATTTATCTTCTTTGCCAGGACAGTGAGCATAGATGGTGGCACAGACTAAGACATCAAGAACCACAGGGAGAGGGTAGACACACCTTTAATAGCTTTCCTAGATCTGGTGATCCTCAACCATGTGTGCCCACAACAAAATCAGGATTTTCAACATAAATGTACATAGTACATGGTTCAGAGACCTACAGAACAGGCAAACCACTGCTCATAAATTCCAGATATTCAGCAATTGATGCCTTAGGAACATGAACATCAGATGGCCTAAAGTTGTTTTCCAACCAAGAGGTATCAAAAAGAGCAAAACTGACTCCTATTGAAGCAGATAAAGAAAGTAAATGGGATAGGCCATATTCTGTGGAAGTCTTCCCCCAACGTCGCTAGGCAGGTCTTAGATTGAAACACAGAGGGTAAATGAAAGGTGGGAAGACCCAGCTGACATGGTGCAGAAGCACCAACACACAGCTGAATTGATATGGGCACAGCTGAAAAAGGTGCCCCAGAACCAAGTATGTTGGTGGAGCATTGTTGTGGCCCCATATTACAGATAGGAACCAGTGGAATAAATTAAATAAGTTAAGTATTTTAACCAGTGGAATAAATTAAATAAGTTAAGTATTTTTGGAGGTTCAAAGCAGCTATTAGAAGTTTTTCATATTTAATCAGAATTGTTATTTATCATGTGTATTATGTTGTACCCATATATAAATATTTACTGTTTGCATAATTATTCATCTCTTCATCAGGGGTGGGCAAACTATAGCCTGCTGGCCAAATGCGTCCCTCCACAGAGTTTTGTAAGGCCTGCAGAAACATTCGGTGAATTTAAAAAAAATTTAAAGTTAAATTAAAATGTTGTTAAAATCGATCACATAATATGTCAAACTTAAAATGAAACTCTTTTTTTTAATAATAATTTCAATTCGTATCCCAGACAAAGAAACAACCCATCTGAAAAGTTTGCTCATCCCTAATCTGCAGTTAAAAAACATATTTGAAGAGCTTTTTATATTTTGTTATTTAGTATGATGCATTTTACCTGAAGTTTTTTTTTTTTTTTGTTAAGAGGTAAAGAAAAGCGTTCGCTGCCAGATTTTACTTTTATTTTTCGTTCAGGGTCTAATTTATAACAAAAAGGGCCATAAATTTGTTCACATTTACTGACATAAATATGCAATACTTTGAGAAGATGTCTTCAATACGCATTTAGATAATGTTCAACAAAAACAAAAGAGCTTTCTCATTCTGAGTCTTCATTGTGTATACTTTCAGTTTCCAGTCCTTGCAGCTGATAGTTTCAAAGGAAGACGCTATATTTTGGTCTTCAAACAATTAAATAAAGCATAAAATGTCAGATGGTAGTATAGTTATCACAGCCAGTACAAATAGATTTTCTTTTCTTTTTCTGTCTTTCATTGAGCCCAAATCAGTATCAAAGTGTAGTGTGTTCTCAATCAGTGAAGCAAAGTTGCTGAAGTGGAGGTGTAGGGTTCAAACCTCTTCCTGATTATTATTTCTTTTTATCTGAACATTTGATTTATGTGTTTCATTCCCTTGCTTCATGTATCGCTTATTAAGTGCTGAAAAGCAAAGGCATCTAATCTCTTCATCTCACTTTTACTTTCTCCTTACCAGGGATAATTGATCATCAGCATTAAATGGAGTAATTTTAAGAAATAAAACCTGTTGAATGAAGAACTTCAAGACTCATTTCATGAAATTATAGCAAACGATTTGCTTCTTCTACTTCTTCATTCAAGCATCAGAGAGTAACTACTGTAATGGTGCTGACATCCCTGTCTATATCTTCCACTCGTACTTTCTCATTACTTTTGTACTAGTTCTAAATGTGAATATACTCAAGAATAAATTTCATTTCATTAAAGAAAAAAAGAAGCCTCTTATTTCAAATTTTAAATCACAATTGTGAATTGTGTTAAAGAAATAAAACATGTTTGTGCTGCTAACATAATGTTTCTTAGTGGTAAAAATAAGGTGAAGCCGAACGTCTTCCACAATGAGTCTACACATCATAACACAAGGAAAATTATATTCTTTATTGCCATATTGATATATTGAGACGCAGGATATTGACGTAGAGGTCAGAACACAGATATGCTTGAATGCACATTTGATACAGTAACAGTATATGGTAATGGTAGTACATCATGTAAACGTTAACTGAAAAGGACCCTCACCTTATTATTGATGCCTTTACAGCAGTTTGTGCTTCATTCATGTAAAAGCCAGCCAGACAATCTTGTCTCATGCCACTGTTAAAGTAACAAGATGGTACGGTGTGAATACTTTGGTTGGTAAAGCCTTCACACAGCTGTTGGATCATAGCCATTATCTTTGGTGGAATTTGATAACACTGCATTTGTTTATTTATCAAATTATGGGTAAAGTTAAAACTCTCGGCACTGGAGACAAAGTATTTGGAGCATGCAGAATCTGCAGTTTTCAGATGGGCTTACTATTCAGTGTGATAACTTTTCCCTCACAAACAAAAAAATAACGTAATCAACAAAGACTCAAGTCGTGCACAATTTTCTATTCTTTCAGGTGACAAGATGCAAAAGCATTGTCTTCATTTCTAAATTTGTTCAAATTGTATTTGTTGTAGACACTTTTTAGCCCTGTATTACAGGCTTAAGAGGGAGGATTGCAATGGGACAAAAAACAAAGAAATTCAAAGAATAAACCAACTCCTTGGACACTACACTTTATTCCACTGTCATAAAAAACAGTCACTATGCTACAAATATTGAAATAATAATTCACAAATAAAAACTTATTGCTCTGGATAAAAGGATAAAGCTGACTGGTTATGAATAATGACATAAAACTCAAACCAATAAATGCTAGACAATGTTTTGTAAAACTACTCACAGGAAGCACCATTATAAAATTACAAAGAAAAACCTGCACCAGACTTCAATGTTGAGACAAGAGTCAATAAATTGACAAACAAAATTAATGAACTAAAAAAACAAATTGGAAGGTGGAGAAATGTTTACACATAACAGGGCAAGGTGATCTTTGAAGATCAGGTGTCTAGTAACCAATGGGAGGTAGGAGAGTAAGTGTTTTACACATACATACATACATACATGTAATTTGTAATATTTAAAAGGTGGAGGAATTTCGTTCACATGTAACAATAGCTTAAAATAGGCAGTTTTGATTCATGTGTAACGATTTGAGAGAAACAACTTTTCCATTTTCATGGCTTTTGATGTGTTCTTCAGACTACAGCTGAGAGCGTCTTTCTCATTTGCAATCAAACAAGCTATAACAATGATTTTTGTGAATTAATTTCATTGTAATTGTATGAAAATTATTTCTTATCTTTTCCCATCCAGCACAAATACCTTGATAAAAAAGGATATTTCATACAGCTTCAATTCAATAATACATAGCAGCGACATGCATGAAATAAGGTGGGATGAAAAATCATAGTTGAAACATCATCGACTATAAGTATAAAGACTTAAAATTACTGAAGGCAACCCGATAAAAACCAAATTAAGTTTGAGTTTCTGAAGGTAATACAATGGCTTTCTTTCTAAAGGAATCTAAGGGAAACAGAAAAGCCTAATTTTTTAAAGACATGTAAAGTGAATAAAAAGGACTTTGCATTTCTGCAAGACTGCGTTTAAAAAAAAAATTCTACAAAATAAATTTACAACGCAACTGAACTATTGTCAATAATGCAAAATGATAAAAGAGATTTCAAATTTAATAATATTAAAATTCAATTTTATATGGATAAATAAGTCAGCAAGTAAACACTGGATACCATAATCTTGTAAATCTTACAAAAGGTGTGTATTCAGTCACCTCTCCGACTATTCAAAATTGTCTTTTTTGTTGACCTCAAATGCACTAGCATGTAAAAATTGAATTTGCAGAGATGGAATTCATAGTCAAGTTGATGCAGATGCTTTAATCAAAAAAAGGAGCAACAAATATCAAAATAAATTCAACACTGACAATATAAAAAATAATATAATAAGAAAAACTAAATCTGCTTATTGAGTTACCTTTCTGATGTTTCCCTAAACTTGAACATTCAAATACTTCAACTTGTTCAGAAAAAAAATTGTGATGTATTAAAAAAAAATCTCATCACAAATTGACATCAATTTAATACTTAAAAACTGACACACAAATTCTCTGAAAAATATCTTGATTCAACCGTCTGCAATATTTATTAAATCTTGACAAATTACCTTCATTCCTTCATGGAATCTTTTCATAGCGCTCATAAATGTGACACAAGAGGATGACTCAAGTCTCCTTGGAAAAATGAAACTGAATAGCCATGAAAGAAGGGCCATCATCAATTCATTCTTAGCTATACACACCCAGCACCTAGACAGAGTTTGAGGTAAGAGAATAATATACCAGCTGCATACATTGAAACTAAAAAACAAAAACTTCCATTTATGGCAATATTATTATGTTAAAGAAGTTGTTATGCTTCAATGCAATGCACTGATTGCCAGCGTCATTTCAAGACTAAAATTAAACATTTTAGTATTTGATGAAGCTTTCACTTCTGTTTCAGTACATTCTTAATGAAATTTTATAATATCCCACACCCTGTTTAATGCAAACTGACCTCATACACAACTCCACGAAGAATTACAAGAATTAAAATGAAACATGGGAGTTTCACTCGGTTGTAATTGTAAGCCAAATGAGTTCCCCATTTTGTTCAAATTCTTCACAAAATAAGGCGGCCTTATCATGAGCAATTTCTTCATGTCAAATAATATTGGCTAAGAACAGCAAGTCACAAGTGTTAGAAAAGGACAAGGACATAAGAAACACTTACATATGTCTAATATAGTGAAGTAAATGAGTAAGTATTCATAATATTAACCAGGATTTCGTATAATGGTAACAGAAAAATGCAGAAGAATTTAAGAAAAGGCCTCTAAAGCTGTTCACAGGTAACACAATAATGCAAAGTGAAGCTTGTCTTGTTAATAAAAAATAGGATTTCCTAATAAAATAAAAAAAATCATAATTGGTTTTCACAATGAAGAGGATGCATCAACATAAGAATCTTGATCATGGTAAGAGGAAACTTTAAAAGTTGAAGTCTCTAACGAGTTACAAATCTTTCTTATCAATCTTGCAAACATACTCACGAATAATGTGATCTAAATAATTTTAGTCTCAATTTTTTTTTCTTGTTTGGATGGAAACTTTCATAAAGAGGATAAAGCATATTCATTTGTATATTATATATTCCTCCTTGCAAAACAAAGATAATTACAAATAATAATAATACAAGTAATACATAGTAGACAAACACAAGAACGAACCATTGCGTAACATTTCTGTCTTAAATAATGGAGAAGCAAAAAGGACTACATAATGGAAATAGCAAGTCAAAAAAGGTACAGTAAGGGGGAACGCTTCTTGTATGAAGGACGTCATAAAATAAAAAACAAAATCAAGATGGGAAATGGAAATGGGAAGGGAGAAGAATTGAAAACAAGATGAAGGGAAAGCAATGTACATGTAGTCCTTTTTTTTTTTCATTTCGCTTCTCCGTTGTTTAAACCTTCCAAGACAGAAATGTCGAGAATTGGTTCATTTTCGTATTCGCCTACTTTTGGATAGCTTGTATAATTTGCATTAACCACTTTTAATTTTTCAGCTTCCCTGCAACATTCATCCACTTTATTGCAAAGATAATCACAGGTAGAGCTTTGCATACCGGTATATGAATAAACGTATAAACTTTAACTTCTGATTAAACTAGATATATACACTGTCCACTTCAGTATAAAGTTGATCCCTACTTTGCCATTTCAATATTCACAATCTAAAATGAATAAATTTCCTACACAATCAATGATCTTCAAGAGTCATTTCAGTAAACTGATATCAATAAGTGAGACACAGCTGAGACCAAAACCAAAACAAACAAAAAAACCTATAAAAGTTAGCCAGTTAAACGTAATGCAAATCTCTACATGGAATGGTGTAATAACTATATCATTTCAAATGAACAGGAAAAAAAATTCATTTGTTGCTTCTTTAAATATGTTTGAGCACTTTCATTGGATCTCATCAAACAGAAATTGTTTCTGTTTCAAATCATCTCACCAGATCATCTTACGAATAATAAAAATAAAATTGTGAGCAAAGGACCACAGTCCATATCACTGACTTTACACCACTGCACTGACCACTAAAAGGTTAAAATTTAAAAACATAAAGATATTTTTTCTAAGGAACACATTTCAATTTAAAAGTCAAATTTGTTGCAGTGAATAAGGCAGTATTGCATAGTACAACAATAAAGATAATTGTAAATCCTTTATGATAAAGGCCTGCAAGTCCATTATTTGTGATTAATAATGCAGTCATTTTCTGAATCAGTTAAAATGACAGACTGAGTTTGGGTGGAATGGGAAGTGCACATCAATTCATTAAAGAAAACACATGCTCATTTCAAAGCATAAATGGTGTAACTTGCTGTAAAAAGTTACTTTCGTTGTTGAGACACGTAATACTACAATTTGGAAGACAATATTTCTGAAACCAATAGTACATGTTTCAAGCCAAAATGCAAAACACTTGAGCAATATGTATACAAGAAATAATCACTGGTGTTCTCATTAACTCATACCTGAGAGCTTATCAACAATAATGTTTTGATTCCGAAGGAACTCAATCCATCATCTAATCTCTGGCAATGTTTAAACATTATATAATATCAATAGCATTACACTACACCATGGGACAGTAACATAAAAAGGAAACTTAATAAGCATAATTATGTATATTGTTTTGTGGATAACAATTTTACAGTGACAATAATGGAAATTCAAATCATGCTCAAAAGTTAATCCCCAGAAATAAGATTGAATATCTTGCCCCAGTTTGAGCACATTATAAAATGCATGCATATAAGAAAAGTTCCTTCAAAGCATTTACGGTTCCAATTCAAAACATGAAATGATAATAAAGTTCGTTTTGCTGTTACGTAAAAAAAATGTAGAAAATAATCTCTTACATTCCTTTTCAGTGGGCTAATCGTATAAGCACTTTTTGTTTTGTCCGATTATTCTGAGACACTCATTTTTTTGTGTTTAAATGACAAGCAAAAATGTGATAAAAGAACACCATCACCATTTGTGGGTTAAAAAATTTTGACTGTCATGGAATATTAAAAATATAATAAGCTTTACCACACTTCCAGTATAAGTATATTTATATTTAAGACATCTGTCATGTCAATAATAACACCCGAAAACACTCTCTTTAACAAACACTCTTTCAAAATATCAAAGCACAGGTACTACGAAAACATCATTGTCAAAGCTCGTTCCTAGCATTGACGGCAGCTTTGTCTTGTTCTTCACGAACATCACCGTGACGTTTTCTCGTGGCTCTTTTAAACTCAGGGTGATTCCGAACATGGTCGGCCGCTTTATGGATCAGCCTCATGAACTCAGTCACATCAAAGGCATAGTTTGTGAATTTGGCGTGAGCACCAAGTGTTGGATGGTGACCCTAGAGAAAGAAGTGGGTTATACTATAATGTTTCTTTGTGCTTATCATGATTTTAGAAGTGTGTTCAGGAGAAGGCAAGCCTTGTCTGAACGCCCGGTTCAGACGACTTTCAGACTTGGATTGACACAAATGATTTAGAAGTGTAGTCGTAGCCAAACGATACTACTACTAGTGGGTTATACAATTAATAGAAGCTATTCATCCTCTCTAGAAAAAGAAAGAAGGCAAGATCAAACAAAAATTAAGGGTGTCAATATGTTGATAAAGGTAACTTGAGTTTTGTGCTTTGCTTCACAATACAGGGTTTGATATTTTTATGTTGTCAATGCCTCAATTTCTTGCTTCCCCACTTCTCTTATTTATGTATTGTCTTCTTTTCTTTTTTACTAATATTTTATTTTTTGATGCCTTGAAGATCAATTTTCTTTTCATTCTGTTTAAGTTTTTTTTCTTTCCTTTTTACCCTCTCTGGCCTCTTCCTTTTTGTTCATAAATTATTTTATTCTTTTGTTCTCTGTTATCTCTAGACAGGTTTTTATGTCTTTATCTTTCACTTTTGTGTATTACTCTAGAAAACAGCATTGGTTACCTTTGTGCTGTTACTTTGTAAAAACAAAAAAATCCCTCCAAAGCATACAAGACGCAAAGAACTAGAGTTCATTTTGGTTTCAATAGCATGAAGCGGAACAGAGGATTTTAAATCACATCCTAGTTAGGACACAACTCTGTGGCATAATCACTTCCCTAACAGAATACTTTAGTTCACAATCTAATGATTGTGAAAGATGAAATAAAACAGTTCTGAATACACTATTTTCAAAAGTTATTGGACAAAAATGCTTTTAAAGCTGAATAAATTGTTCAAAAGTTGATTGCAAATTTTTGTTTCACTTTTATTTTTTGCTTGCCTTCCCGTCACATAAACAAATTATCCTAATAAAATTATGTCCCCTTCAATTTCTCCAAAGGTTGAATTTTTACCCTCTTCATCCATTTGGTTAAAGTTTGATACGCTACATAATACGTTTCTGTCTGGATTTGATCTTCAAGTCAGTGTGTGTATATCCTCTGAAAGTTTTTTTAAATGCTTATATTTCTGGTCACAATCTCTAGGCATTTACCAGCATTTGAACTTCGTTAAGAGAAGAATCATATAGCGTTTTGGGGTTGTTTTTCTTGTGTCTTTTTAAGAGTGAATAAATTCCGCACCTCATCCTCTTGGTGTAGCTTGTCCTGCTTCTCCCACGTCATGTACTTAATCCCACGCAGACGGGCCAAGTCAGGGTAACAGGTCTTATCCTCACAGTTATAGCTGGGGGGAGGGAAGTGAAGAGGCATAATCTCAACATTTGATCTCTTTTTTTTTCTTTCCTTTTTTTTAAACAACTCGAAGTTACAGCACTGTTAGGCAGTATTCCTTTGTTGAAAGCTCTCTGTTCAATCTCATGTGCAATACACTAATGATGGATATACTAGCTATACTGTTGATATTTAATACGTGCAATACTAGAGTCATCAATAACAATCAACAGAAACAGATATTTATACACAGTATCAGTTCATTTTGTCTCTACAATAAGTCCAGAATTATTTAGTGGTAGCTCACTTGCTATATTCCTGCATGCTACCCTTTAAAGTTGTGTAATGAAAAAAATATATACTGTGTGACTACACAGTATATATTATTAAATATTATTAGCCTGGTATGAAGTCTATTTCAATGAATTCAGGAAATGCATGAAGACAGGTTTATTAATTCATTGTTTACAATCAAGCTGTCTTTAAAGCACTAAGTAGCCTTCTTTAAATCCTGGAAGACACATTTTTCATCTTCCATTAAAAAAAAATATTTCTTTGCTTTTTTCATCAAGATTAAGGAGTTGTTACCATAAAAGTTGAAAGTGATTTTTCCCAAATATATTTCACACTTTAAGTTAATTCTTACAAAATTTTGTGAAATGTTTTCTTGGTAATAAACGTACCACATCAGAGAGCGAGAGAGAGAGAGAGTGTGTGTGTATGTGTGTGTGTGTGTGTGTGCATGCTTGTGTGCGTATATGTGTGTGTTCAAATGGTACTATCGATCAGAATACAATTTCCTTACATTTCCATCACCACAGCCCAATCTGGTTGGAAAAGCATGTGAGTCAGTCCGGAGCCATGGATGCCTATAAAGATGTCACTGTTGTGAGATATCTGCATGCATAAAACAAGAACATTTCATAAACCATTTATTTATTTTTAGTAGCTGTGAACATTTTTGACAGAAAAGGAAAAGAATATGTAATTATACAACATGTAAAATCTAGACACTAAAATTTATGATTTAAGTACTGCTTTTATTTTGGAAAATAAAAGATTCATTGATAAGTATATATACTTATTGGTAAGTAAGTAGTCTGGCCATCAAATGATAAAAAATGAAGGTAGAGAGATAGATAGAGAGAAAGAGAGAGAGGTGAAAAGAGACACAGAGAGAGAGAGACAGAAAGAGACACAAAGAAGCAGATAGAGACACGAAAAGACAGTTTATAGAGACACAAAGAGAAAAAGAAGTGAGAGATAGAAAACATATATTCATCAAGAACTCATTAAGTCAGCTCACTAGGAATTATGTGTCTGTTGGTCTAGTTTGATACATTATTGTTTACAAAACTTAAGTTTTGTCATAAAACGTGTATTCTCATTGCTTTTTTCAAAATGTTTTCATACTCATTTATTCTTCACTTCCAAGAAAAGCCATTGAGCATTTTAAACGGATATTTATTATTATTATTATCATTATGATTATTATTGCTTCATTTACCTTCAGCTGTTCCAAAAAAGGCATGTCCCTGAAAAATATAAGATAAGAAAATATTGTTATGAGATGAAACCTTAAACTAAATTTCACAGCAAGGTACACAGAGAATAAGAGATTTCCTCTTGATCTCCTCAAAGGCTCACCATCAGTCAAAGAATATACAGAAAAGTACATGAATATACATACAACTTATTTGACACCTACACTAAACAATTTTAAACAACTTCACCAAAACCCCTAATTATTTTATCAAGCAGATTATCAGTCAGTCGAGAATATATTCACCACACCCAATAAAGCACAAGACACATAAGCACAGCCCCACCTGTTGTAGTCCACCATTTTCACCTCAAATTCTCCATCTGTTTTCATGGCAGATACAAGCTGGAATTTATATATGAAATATTATGAGTTTTCAAAGTTAACAACATGAAATATTCATTTCAACCACATCATGATTAAAGAATGTAACATTATCATAGCATTTATAAAAGTTTCTCGATAAAACATGAAACTGGTCTTTTCATTTCAGCATGAATAAGGCACATGTGATAGAGCTTTTAAAAAAAAAATGCCCTTGAAGAAATGTCAAAAAGTGGACAATGGTTAATTAAAAAATAAGCACCCTTGATTATTCACCTTCTACATCTTTGTTAACAAACTAGCAGTGAAACAAAATAATACTTTAACTAATTAGAAAAGAAATTCATAATCTCTGGCAGGCCACAGAGCTGAGTCACCCCTACCCCATTTTTTTTTACTCAGAATGTATCATTTTCATTGCTGGTTGATATAAGTAAAGTTCCTTCAAGGCCAATGAGGCCCATAGAGCCAGGACTTATCCCGGTTTCGGTAGTGTGAAGTGGGACAGATGATTTTTATTTCATCTCCTAGACAGAACGCTTGTCTGTCGTAGATTTACTTCTCCAGCAGAATACGCCGGTTGCCAATTCACACCTGGGTGGGGAGAGGAAAGATGCTGTAAAGTGTCTTTCCCAAGGACACAACACGATCATCTCCCGGATTCGAACACTGGACGGATTGGACTCATTGGATTAAGAGTCCAATGCTCTAACCATTCGGCCATCGCACCACTTCTATAATATACCACAGCAGCAAGGGTTCACTGGTTTCAGCTGTTGGCAGCAGGTGCAGAGGGAGGAGTACACTATAAGTCTAGACGAGATCAAACACAACTGACACAGGCAAGTGACAACTGTAACCATATTTTATAGCGCAGTGTGTGCTAAATAGATCAAACAAAAAAGTAATTTGTTCACTATTTTTAGAACAACCCAACAAGAGCCTGTGATCTCTGCTGTGTATGTTTATTACTCATATTTTGGACCAGATATCTAATGCCCACAAAGTGTGCTTGAAGGATCAGAGACAAATTCAACCCTTTAACTGCCAAATTCACAGATCGACGAAAAGCAATGTTTGCTAATTGCCAATATTTATGATGTTCCTTTGCTGGATCCTAAATTTCAGTCTTTAATATCAACTAACACAATACCCACCTTTTTTGTGTACAAAAATGAAGGAAAATACTCTGAAATAGTTTTTTTAATCAAGTTCTCACCAGTTCCTTTTAAAAGATTATGTTTTTTGAAAAGATTCAGCAACAGATAACTAGCAGTAAAGTAAGTAAAATTCCTTTAAGGCCTATGAGGCCCATAGAGCCGGAGCTTATCCCGGTTTCTGTAGTGTGAAGCGGAACAGATGATTTTTTACTTCATCTCCTAGACAGGATGCTAGTCTGTCATAGGTTTACTTCCCCAGCAGAATATGCTGGTACCCAATTTGCATCTGGGTGAGGAGAGGAAAAATGGTGTATACTGTCTTTTCCAAAGACCACACGGTCACCTCCCGGATTCAAACCTTAGACCCTTGGATTAGGAGTCAAACGCTCTAACCAAACGGCCACTGCGCCACACATAACTGGCAGTGAAAGGGTTAAATTGAAGTAAAGGAGGTAGCTCTAGAGAAGGAAAAAAATTAATAAAAATGAAACGCCTGGTGTTTGACCTCCTTCAGTTAAATCAACAGATAGTCTATCGAGAGAAAAAAAGGTCACATAGATTCATAAACATCAGGATGAAATTTTGTTTGGCCTACTTCAGCTGAAACGAAACTAAACCCATGCCCCCACAGACTTTATTTTAAGTGTTGTCTACTGCAGTTCAGTAGTTTATGATATAGCTTTATACATATCAGCTGTAGGTCAATTGAAACATGATGAATGATTTTATGATAAACTTTTCTATACTGTCTTTGAAATCAAACTTTTACCTCAACCAAAACGCAATACTGAGTAACAGTGTAACTAGACAAAAATGTTAAATACTGACAGTAATGTTCATAAGTAAATTCTACATTTTAACACTGTTTAAACAATTTGAAATGGCCAAAAATAATAAAACAGCAAAATATTGAAGACAATTCTTACCTCTTCTTCATTTAAGATATTTCTGAACTTGGTGCTTCTTTTGAGGAGCGTGATCCTAATTTTGTTTTTCTGGAAAATAAATTTATAATAAAGGTTTGTACAAATGCTATAAGTGGAACCATGACACGTTGTTCAGGCACAATAATTATTATAGAATGAAAAAGTAATGTTCCTTAAAGAAGAGTTTACCCTGGTTTCAGTTGCATGAAGCGGATCAGATGATTTTACATTATCTCTCAGACATGACGCTAGTCTATCACAGGTTCACGTCCCCAGTAGAATATGCCAGTATAAAATTCCCACCTGGGTGAAATGTTGTACAGTGTCTTTCCTAAAGACACAACGCAGTAATCCGGAGTTGAACCCAGTACCCTTGGATAAGAACTCAAAAGCATTTGGTCACTGTGCTGTCTTTATAAGATGAGAATGGTCTACTTTTTTTCATGAACCTCACGGTTTAGTATTAAAAATGAGAGGATCCTACAACTTGTTAGCTGTATAGCTAATCCATTTTAAAATTACGTCACACTGAGACCGTAGGCACATAAAGGCTCAAATTGAGAAAAAGTCTTTTTGTTGATTTTTTGGAAGTTTTAAAAACAATCTTTTCTTATCCATAATTTTTAACAATTCTTATTAGCTTTGAGTAAGTGATAAGTCTATCCTTTAAGACAGGATGCATTTACTTTGGTACAAACTCAAAACTAAACCTCTCATCTTCCTTATGTTTATTTAGTCACAACATGAAAATTCACATGCGCAGAAAATCTCAATCCCAAAGTCCTACAAGCAGCTCTCTCTTAAAAAATAAAGGAAACAGAACTACACATTAAAAATTGACAAACTTTAAAAACCACTTACCAAAGGCCCATCCTGATGAACTGACAGTCGATGCAAGACGTGTTGAGAAAACGCTTTCATCAAACTGCTTCCTTGACAACCTGGCATCTACAATAACAGAAACAATGAGGACTAAGAGAAGAGAACAACAAAGGAAGTAAAAACAAAATATAGGAGAGATTTGGAAAAGCAATTTTTTACACAAATTCTAAAGCATGTCTCTTCAACATGAAAAAAAGAAATGCAAACAATTACACACACAAATAAGAAGAGATATAATCCTCAGCTTAAATAAATATCAAGACTCCTTATACAGAAATGAAAATAGTTTTATCGTTTGGCCAAGACTACACTTCTAAATCATTTGTGTCAATCCAAGCCTGAAAGTCATTGTCACATCTATCCTGGGCGACGTCCGATCCAGTTTGAATATAATGTTTCTTTGTGCTCATCATGATTTTAGAAGTGTGTTCAGGAGAAGGCAAGCCTTGTCTGAACGCCGGGTTGGATCATCCTTAGTCTGGT
>JBDFRD010012111.1:0-15932 GCA_039654405.1 Bullina lineata | reverse complement strand
ACACACACACACACACACACACACACACACACACACACACACACACACACACACACACACACACACACACACAGAGTCTGAGTTGCGTTGTTCAATTGCAAACATCACTTTTCTTTGAAATCCGGCTAAAAACACAGTCATCGTGTCTTCCAAGGGGTGGGGTCTTAGGCGGAGACTTCTGTACAATGAAAACATAAAAGTCTAAAACTGGGTATGAAACAGGAAGGCTTGTTGTAATAAATGAACTTACTGAGACATTTACAAGTGCATTGTTTAATCCTAGAAAAGTCATGATAAATTCACATGATGGAAGTAAAGGCACACCTCAGAACTGGTTTTTCTGGACTACATTTTTGGGAGATTTGATTCATCTTCTTTGCTTCCTTGTACAGATGATGCAGAATGACTTTGTCCAAACACGGCAAGGCAATGCCAAAGACATGTCTGTTGAAGACTTCCAGACACTGCTCATCCTAGTGAGGTAAGAATGCATGAAATTTGTAACAATACCATGCATGTTATTAATACCGAAAGGTAGAGTTGGGGACAGATAAAGTAAGTAAGTACCGTGCATGTTAAAGGCTTAAAGTAAAATTTCTGTTTTCTTCTTCGTTCAGCGCTTGGCATTTTCGCCCTTCTTAGAATATATGATGTTGGTTTTACGCTCAATTGCCAGGGTTTTGTTGATGTGTAACATTAAGTCCTATTCGTTTCATGTTTTGATTTGATAAAAGCCATTTCCGGATTAATACTGTGTCCTGACACTGGCTAATAAAAACTTTTGTGTAGTTTTAGGAATAAAATCACACGCTTCAGTTTCAGACTCACTAACACGGAAGCTTTACCTCTTGTTTGTGTAAAAGTAAAAGGAAGTGAATGACAAACTGATTTGAATTTTAACAAAGGGTGAAACCTAAGGCTTATTTTATTTTCTGAAGAGAAACAAACTGGACTTTAGAAAAAATCTCGATAAAATGTCATCATGGGAACTTCATAGCTTGTGTTCAGAAATTGTCAAGAGATCCATGGATCTTATCATCAGTTTTTAAAAAGAAATATTGCTGTAGACGAGTACCACCCTTGACATGCAATGTTTGATTGAAAGCCTCAATTCATATTCACTGTCTTTTTCCAGGTTGTTGACAATGAGTTATGGACTAAACACGCCCAGTGAGGACATTTGGAGGAAAGCAAAGAGAATGGAAGAAGAGAGGAAAAAGAGGCTGGCCTCCCGAGTGTAATGAGACGATTATGTGACTTGTTAACACTATACCACATGCAGATGAAGCTTGGAACTGATTTATAAATGACTTTAGCACAGAATTGTGTTCCATTGCCAGTGCTACATAAAACTTGCTCTCATGTTTCCCATTGTTGAAAGATCATAGATTTAAGTTAACCATACTATGAATCAATCTTTATTGTGGAGTGATTTGTAGATCTCATCATTTTGTTACGTAATTTGTTCAGTTTATTGAAACTGCCATATATGTCTTTTGTATCCTTTTTCCACTCAACAAGCTTCATTGTTTAATGAGTCGCTAAATACTGAACACAAAGAGACATCTGTGACACCACCTGATGACCCGTATCAGCACTCTGATTCTCCCATCACAAGTTCATGAAAGCCACAGGCGTACTTGATTGACCCCTCCCTCTCTAGCCCCTTCACTGGTCAAGCAGTTGTATTTGTATTGAATGCTTATGCTATCCACCCACACCCACTGCTCCATGTCCGTCGCCTCTTCTCCTTATCTGTCAATCATGTGATGTGTATGAGAGTGCTGTATCGAGAGCAAGGCAGTCACTACAAATTAAACAGAGAGAGGCTAGTTAAACTTGGAGATCATGAAAGTTTTCAAAGCTAGTCCTCCTGATTGTGCTGCTGTCCACCTTTCACGTTCCATCTGTCGAGTTCCATCCACCGTCTTGTAGCTTGGAGCCCATAGTTTGATCTGTCCAGTCGAGAATATCAGACTTGTTTACGTGGTGCTGTGGTTAGACTTCCAATACAAGTACAAGAGTTCAAGGTTCGACTCCAGACAACCACATTGTGTCCGTGGTAAAAGTGCTTTACACCATTTTTCCTCTCCCCACCCGAGCGCAAATTGGGTAATGGCATATTCTGCTGAGGAAAAGAACCTATGACAGACTAGGGTCCTGTCAAAATCATATGTTCCGCTTCACGCTACAGAAACGGGGATAAGCTCCAACTCTATTGGCCTTAAAGTAAAGGAACTTTGCAATGGGTCTCGTGGGCCCTGAGGAACTTTACCTTTACTACTTGTTACCAGGACTGGGAAAACGGACACAAAACAAACTCAAGCTGGTACATTCTTTTATCTTTTGTTCACTCTCCAAACGGAAGGAAATTCTTAGTTGTTGTTGTTTTTTTTTGTGTGTCCTGCATGGTTCTTGCGAGTTGGCTTCATAATTAACTGTTTTTAGAGGTTCCAAACGTTTCAATAAGTGTGTATAGATTTTACGCATTTTTGAAGTTCTGGGTTTCTTTTTCAAAAATTGGCATGTCTTTACACATATGAGATTGGATGCCGGAGGGTGTATCCTATGCTTTTCTGTTCTGTATGTTGACAACAAAGACAAAAAAGAAAACATATTGGAAATAAAGGAAAGTACAAACAATTATTTTTCGTTTTTATTTTGAGTAGTTTGGAACTGGGGGTTGTGATGAAAACTAATCCAGTAAATAAAAAAAAAGACAAAAGGTATTGAGGAATCATTATCCTTCTAATGTGGGAAATTAACGTAGAAAAGAAAGTAAAAAAAGCAAAGTCCACTAAACCCAGCGTCTCATTAGAAATATACAATGAGATGAAATGCTTAATTATAATATTAGTAGTGAGCAAAGAAATCTCACTATTTTGTTATTGGAGTAGAATACATGTATACAAATCTTGTGTGTGCAGGGTGTTTCAAAAAGATGATTTCAAAACAATATATAGATCTACATATAGTTACGAAGAAAAAAGAATTTTTAATGTTCCAAACAGCTAATGGCTCATCAAGTTTTACAAACTGGGTGGCTGCTAAGACAGTACACTACTTTCATTTTTTGAAAATACTCTGAAAAGACCTAAAACACTAATAAAAGTACATAATAACCTGAAGCAAAGGAAGAAGATGCTATATGAGCCTTAATCATGAAAATCTATTGCTGTTTCATTTTCAAGACCCACACCTTTTTATTTTGCTTGAATGCAAAAAAAAAAAAAGAAAAAGAAAGGTGGATGAATGGTGCAGGGAAGCTGAAAAATACAAAGTGGTGAATACAAATAAAAGAAGCTATCCCAAAGAATGAAAAATAAAAACCCCAAAAGCTCGACATTTTCGTCTTCAAGGGTTCAAACAACAGATAAGCACTGACTACCCAAGCCGCATCAAAATTTTATTACATGTACTACTATACAGTGCAATTTGTATTTTCCTGCTCGCGAGTGGAAAGTCGCAAGCTTAAGCTTAGAACACTAGACTGTTATCTGAAAGCCCTTCTGCACAGCTAATTTAGTTTAGATGGACGCCATCGCGCTAAATTGTGCCTTTTGCTACAAGATAACTTGTTATAAAAATGCAAAAGAAAAAAGTGAATAAAATCTGCTTCCATTCAGTATCAACTACTCTCTACAAGCGACAGCTACTGGGATCTGTCACTCAACATAGCTGAAGCTCTCTAGTACTTCTGACCCCTGCGAACCATGCCGCCATCGTGCTCTGGGTTTTTTTTCACCGGTCCTCGGACTGGTTTTTTCCCCCAGAGTTGTCGAGCGAGGTCCTCGGAGTTTCCCTCACACGAGGTTATCCAGGAAATGCCATGATTGGATCGGACGATGGGTGTTGTGCGTGGCAATCAACAAAAGGACGACCGAGAAAAACCAGAGAAAAGAAGGGCCACAGCGAGCCACTTCCATAGCCCCTCCGGGTCACCAAGGATGCCCTACCCACCTGCATCAACAAAGGGTGAAAAATCACCCCGTCGGCGATATCAGACCTGACAGCAACAGGACTGGAAAACCGACGTTAAAGAAAGAAATCAAGTCAAGCTGCTCAGATACACGGGTGACCGCTTGTGGACTAGAGGGCTCCAAGTGACTCTGCATGGTTTTTGTGTTTCTTTGTGTTTGGGAATAAAGTGTTTTGTAATATTAGAGAACCAGTCTACGTTCCTTTATTGGTTTCTAAAATCTGTAAAAGGAAAAAGGCGCAAGAGCAGGCAAAGGAATAAAGGCAACATCAAGGCATGGACCGGAAAACCCTTCACAGACACACAAGGCCTCGGACACAACAGAGAAGAATCGAAAGAGCTTGTGACCTTTCTGTAACTCTTAGATATAGTAATAGTGAATGATACTATCCTATCCTATTTTATCCATCCCATAATCTTGTGGACAGTTGGGACGCCCAGGTGATCTGGCAACCACCATCCTTCAACCCTCTCGATTTTAAGACCTTCTGGTTGTCTCGCTTAACCTCAATCCCGTCTATTCTGAGATGTTGTCCTCCCATCTCTTCCTCTGTCTGCCTCTCCTCCTCGCTTCCTGCACGATGCCCTGCAGGAATGTCTTGGCAAGCCCTGATGGTCTCATGACATGGCCATACCACATAGCTTGCGTACAATTATAATATCGATGTGAGTATTCGCATCCGGGATGCCAATACAAATATTGTAATCGCATCCTGGATGAAACGCGAGAACCATCAAGTTTCCCTCTTTTTAGTTTTTTAATATTGTTTAATCTTTAAAGGCATAACAAAAATCTTTAGACATCAGATGACAGCACGGAACTTGAAGAACTCAAGTTTCATGAAATAATATCCCACAGTCATCAAAATGTCGGGGGTTATTGTGAGGTGGGTGTGGCATCGCCTCAATCCCAATCTATCGTCAAAACAAAATACCGGATGCGAATAACGACAGCATTATAATATGGCCAATTAGATCTAAGTCAAGGAACCAAGAACAGACAAGACATGCCTATGCCTGTCTACTTATCTGGCAATCTCGCCGGAAGTAACTCGCAACTCATTATTTACGTCTTTGACTCATAAGCAAATCTACAGACACAGAAGACAACAGGGATAAAAATCACACTGATTTTGTTTTGTTCAGAATTAGGGTGTCTTTGATAAGACCAAATATTTTCATAAAATATAAACCTAAACCAGCAGCCCATTTCTAGAGTCTATAAACAGATGCTTGTTATTAGAAAACTGGATCCCTAGATTTTTTTTATAGACTTAGGAGTTTCCATGGCGGTATTTTTTAAACATGGCTGCAACTGCGAGATAGATCTAATTGCATTAGTAATAGGTCTAATATAGAATCTAGGTTTAGATCTAAGCATACATCTAGCACTTGCATATCTAGAACTGATCTTTATCTAAACCCTGAAAGATCTAAGGTCTTTTAAATCTATATTCTAGACTGAGGTAAGTGCTCAAGAAGAAGTCGAGGAGGGGCCTGCCACTGTGTCACTTCAATTGTGACCAAAGAAAATTAGGATAATTTCAACAAATTGGCATGAAATGCATCGGAAACTATCGCAATGCAAATATTTCGCTTATACTTTTTGACACTTTCTACTCACCAGATCAGAAACTATTTTATTAGATTTAAATCGTTTCACGTGGAGCATCAGGGGCTTGACACAGCTTCTCCACACCGCACTCTATTTTGAGCTGCCTTCTTTACTTCACCCCAGGTCTTTCCCACTACCTTCGTTTTTTCTTCAATTGAATGCTTCCAGCTCTTTTTCGGTCGTCCAACCTTCCTTCTTTCCTGTCGATTCCACTTAGGACTTGTCGGGTGACATCCATGTCCACTCTCTTCTGACGATCTCCCGAGTGATGGGGCCCTGGTTTGTTCTTTATTGCTGATAGTTTCTGGCCATCAAATCTGCAGGAAACTGTAAAGCCATTTGTTGATGAAAACTTGCAGGTTTGTTTGGCAGGGAGTGGTTGAACCACCACATGTTTCTAATCCGTAAATAGTACATGTACTGCTTTTATGTTGCTGTTGAATATTCTTAGTTTATTTTTGTAAGAGAAGATTGTTGATTTCCATACTAGCTTTAGGATTTTAAAAGTGTGTCTTGCTTTTGCCAGCTGTGCTTTGATATCCTTATCTGTTACGATACTGCCAAGGTGTGTAAACTTGTTCAGTTCCTTATGCTTTGTTGTTCAGTGTACGAGTATTTAGCTCTTGTTGTGTGTTGTTCAGCCACATCAACTGTTTTCTCTGTTTTGACACGTAGGCCTTTGTTTGAAGCTTTCTTGGCTAATTGATCTGTTTTGTGTTGATACTTGTGGCCCAGAAGCCGCAGATCATTGGTGAAATAAAGATCCTCCAGGCATTATGGGAGAGGCACTGTATGCCAGTCTTTTCTTTTCGTGCACTAGATCTATCCAGTCCAACAAAATGAGAAAAATCGTTGGTGAGAGGAGATAACCCTGTCAAACATCAGTGTTCACTTCAAAGGCTTTTGTCAGTTTACTGTTGTGGATCACTTGGCATGTGACACCCTCATACACGTCTTTGATAAGGTCAGTGTAGATGTTTGAGATTCCATAGTGGTTGAAAAGGGAGGTTTTCCGAACGCGGTGGCATTGCAAGAATTCAAGGGTTAGGGTTAGGGGTAAGAGTTAGTGATAGGGTAAGGGTTAGGGTTAGGGGTAAGACCCCTCTTTTTTATCCTACCCCACCAACTGAAGAAAGCCCTCTTTAATTACTTGGGGTATGAGGAACTGCTATTCCAAGAACTGTTCAATTCTGATTCTCAGAGTTGCAGTCTGGTCTGTGCAAGACTTGTCCTTCCTGAATCTTGCTTGCTCTGGTTGTAGCTCTTTGTCAGTTGGCTACCTTAGCCTTTTCAAGATTATCCATGTCAAGACCTTGCTTGGGATGGATAGAAGCGTGATCCCTTGGCCTTGCCAATTCTTGCATGTTCTTGGGCCACTTTCTAAGGAAGCTTCAATCAAATAGCCCATTTTTCATTCTCTTAGTATTTGTTTCTCTTCCCTGACCTTTTTCAGGAGTGTGTGAAGCATGTCTGTTGTTGTTTTCATGTCTGCTTTGAGAGCCCCAGGTGGAATTTCCACCTGGTCCTCTAGCTCTGCCATTTTTCAAGACCTTCAGTGCCTTTAGAATCTCTGTTCTGTTGGGTGGCTCAGTAGATACATTTAATATTTTGTCTATGGAAGGTATATCTGGTCTCTCTATTGGTTGAGATCGGTTGAGAATTTCTTGCAAATGTGTGTCCAGAGTTTTCTCTGCTCTGCTTGTTGGTGGCGGTGATCTTTCCTATTTTCTTTCTCTTTCACAGATTTTGTGTGGGTTGTTCTTTTGTTTACCAGATTCTGGTCACTTGGCAGAGTCAAGTGTCTTTAAGTCTCTTTTGTCGACAGCTTCCTCTACCTTTGAGGCAAGGTCCTTGAAACTTTTTTTATCCTTTCTGGTACTTCTCTTGACTTCATGTTGATTATCTCTTCACAATGCACAATGTTAAAAGTCCGAGAACTGGTAGCAATTTTTACAACTTTTTGTAATGTATCCAAGCAACTTCTTACCTCGTTGAGTTGATCATTATTTTGCCAGGTAGCAAGGTTTTCAGACGTAAATGCATTTTTGTTTCACTACATTTTATAATTAATTTTTATTTGGACCAATTGTGGAGTTAAAGTTAGCTGCTTTTATTGGATGCCATTTTCTTTATATTCTAGTGAGTAGGTCAAATAGCTGCAAGACTTAAGAGCACACCAGTAACATCAGTTCTCGAGTCATCCCCTGCATTTTGTCATGTAAACCCGTGATGTCACTTCCATCTAGTCATCAGTGTCAAATGGCGCTAGTTTTAACATGAAGAGGATGGTCCTGAATTATTCTTTTTGGATCTACTAAGTCATGTTTACATTCTAGTCCTGCTGAGTAGTTCACTTCAAAACATATAATAGTGAAATATTTGTATTGGGAGTTTCTTACGCATTGTTGAATTTATCCACATTTTCCTCGGTTACAGCTGAAGTGATAAAGACTATACATAGGCCTGTCTTATACTATATCTAGTCTGTGTCACCACCATTTGGACCCAGAAATGTTGTATTTAATCTAAAATCTTAAATAGATGATAAATGATCATGCAATGGGTGGAAATCCTATTATAAAGCAGGCATTTTCCTAATGAGTTTTCCAGCTCTCAAATGCACACATGAGTTCACATTCACAGGTAAATGTGATTGTGTGATTGATGTGTGTTTTGATTCTACATATTAAATTTACACGTAACAATTTAGTATATGTCGTCAAGGCGGGGGCTTACAACCTTTTTGAATTGGTAAGCTGCTGAGAAAAACTCCTTTTTGTCAATGGCAGCTGATTGGAAACTGATCCCATGCATGATTATTAAATTGAATTAGAATGTTTCTGGTATTAAAGGAAGTGATTTTTTTATGTACACAAAATACATTATATAATATATAATATCTATCTAGTTCTATTCTAATCAAAGGCTAACTCGAAACCAATGTCACGGATTATAAGACTAACAAGCAATTTAGAACAATGGTTTTTCCCTAAAATTGGAAAAAAAAAATTGTAGAATGTCTGTCAACATGACATGTATTGTTTACCAATGTTCCATTCCTGTTTTACATTCCACCTTTTTGTACACCTTTATGAAACGAAACAGGGAACAAATTTAAAAACAAACAGGTGAAACAAACAGGTGAAAACTAAATTTTGTTTCACACATTCTGAGACGGAGAAGAAAAGAGAACACTTGCCTTGCAGAAACATTTGGTTTTTACTAAAAATCGAAGAACATTATCATAGAATCTTATATCTAGATCTAAAATGAGTTAAATGTCCATGACTTTACTTTTTTTTGTACAGAGCACCGGTAGGCCTACATTTAAATCATTAAGATCGATTTCTATGATTATCCTGGAGAAAAGGGACGACCACTCCCTACCAGGCGTGGCCCCAGGTTTGGATAGGGGAAGGGCCCTTAGATTTTGGGATTAGCTGCGAATAACCAATAAGCAGTCACGGACAAAACTGGCGTTAGTCAATGAGAGTGGGGTGGGAATGTTGAATGGAAACTCATTTCACCCCAACAAGCTCAGGGAAATGACTAGCAGGCGAATCGAGGTGCCTTTATAGCCTCACTCCGAATAAACAGAGCTTGAAAGTCTTGGAAGGCAGTCTGTCTAGAGAGAAGGAAAACTCTGATATTTCAAACCATGGGCAGATGGGACTCATAGCTCAGGAGAGCAACTCATCTAGAAGTGAATCTCTGAATTCAATCCTGGCTCTCCAGGTTGGGGGTTCTGCAGGGGGCGAACTACCTACTCACGAAAAAAAAAAATAGTTACGGAAATCATCAACAGTAAACCTCACACATCTTCAATTTTTGGGAGAGCAGTGGATCCCCTTAGGAGAATCATGATGCGCTGCAGCCAAACCTGTCAGGAAGCTGTAGAGCCGACAGCCCCATCTTCGACCGAGAACACCCTTGATAAAGTAAAGGCCCAGAAGTTGTTATCACAGAAAATAAACCCATCCTACTAGGAACATGGAACATAAGGACACTACGGGAAACAGGATGTTGTGCACAAGCAGTGAGGGAAATGAACAAGTACCACCTCTTTCTACCTGGCATGTGTGAAGTCCGTTGGAACTCGCATGGGGAGATCAAACTCCAGACAGGAGAGACTTTGCTTTACTCTGGCAAAGAAAATGAACACGACTGCCATGAAGCTGGAGTAGCCCTTCTGCTGCCAGAAGCCTATTAGAATGAGGGCCAGTGTCACACCGAATAATCACTTCTGCCTGTGTCCACCATTTCTCCATTTAGTAAAGTTCCTTCAAGGCCGATGAGGCCCATAGAGCCGTAGTTTATCCCAATTTCGTTTGTGTGAAGTGGAACAGATGATTTTTAAATCATCTCCTAGACAGGACACTAGTCTGTCGTAGGTTTACTTCCCCAACTGAATATGCTGGTACCCAATTCGCACCTGGGTGGGGAGAGGAAAAAATAGTGTAAAGTGTCTTTCCCAAGAGCACGACACGGTCACTGCTGCATTCGAACCCAGGATTAGGAATCCTACGCTCTAACCATTCGACCTTCATGCCACCGCTTTTCCGTTTACCACCCCTAAAATATTGTGGGCAAAGAGCACATTCTTTCATTTTCAACAAGGCAGACCCCAATTTTATCGATATTATTTGCCCTATCCTTAAAATGAGAGGCATTGTCATGAATGAACATGAAAATGCTGTTAAAAGTTCACATGTTCTCTGTTCAGGAGACTCTTTTCTTGATTTTCCTCAAGCCAAATGTCAGTATGGAAATGAAATTTCATTTCCTTTCTTGAATGGTATTTGTTTATAACCTTGAACAGAGTAATGTTGTAGTGTTTGTTCTTGGATTATACTGTTTGTTGTATGTGAAAGCCTATGATTTCTTTCATTTACCATTGAGTTTACAGCTTCAAAAGCAATCCTCGTGGCCTTTGTGGTAGATTTACCATTCAGTCTGTTTTAGGTTTGAACCTTTTTCCGTTTTCTAACTTTTAGTTTGGTAAGAAATACCCGTATTCAATTTCAGGAGACAACATTAAATTATGAACTTTCCAAGTTTTTTCTATTTTTATATGAATTTTTATAATTTCTTAAATGACACTATGATTTCACAAGTGTTATACAACAGTACGATGATGCTAATTATCATGTATTGTTCTGAAAAAAATTACCTATATCCTCAACAGCTGTATAAAGTTTCAACAAGATGATTTACATGAAAAAAAATTTTCAATTGTGAATCTTTTTCTGAAAGAGGAACACTTGTAATCTTCCCTAACTTCCCCTAGTAAGTTTGGGTAAATCAGTTTAGATAAACTGAGTTTGTTGATGTAGCCTGACTTTAGAAATGTAAAACCTCTTGACTTTACATAAGAATTGAAATGTTCAAAATTCTAGATGTGATTTGTCCATTGCTTCCAGGTTCTGAATATACTCTTCTTTTGGTGTGAAATCAAAGTGAATATGGCACCCCCAAAGAAAAAAGATGATCGAGACGAAAAAGAAAATAAAGATACTAGAGACCATAGAGGACAGAGAGACCATAAAGAAAGTAAAAATGATAAGGGAAACAAAGATGATAAAGGACATAGAGACAGTAAAGAAAGTAAAGAAACTAAAGAAACTGAAGAAAAAAAAGAAACCAAAGAAAATAAAGAAACTAAAGAAACTAAAGAAAATAAAGAAAATAAAGAAAGTAAAGAAAGTAAAGAAAATAAAGAAACTAAGGAAACTAAAGGAACTAAACAAAGTCCAGTGCCTGCAAAACCCCCCGACAAGCCTGGAATGTCAAAGTCAAAGATGTGGATGCACCAAGTAAGATTAATACACGAAACAAAGAAAGGTACAGATGTCGATGGCCCTGTCTGCTATATTGTAGACGATCCCATGAGGATATTAAAGGTACTTAAACCTGGTTAGTTTTCTTCAGTCAATACAATTTAGATTTCATTGACTGTAATTTTACTTTTCCACAGTTACAGGGCTGCCAACCTTTACAAATTTTTCGTAAAGTTCCCGATTTTTCTTACAATCTTACGATTGTACAATCATAGATTTCTCTGGCTGGAAATTGAGAGGCTTATCATGAAAGAACTATGTAAATATGTGTAAATCAACATGCCCAAACATGACCGCATGTGTGTTATGGTAAACAGTATGTGAAAAGGAATAGCAGTTAGTTGAGTTAGTGAGAATTTCAATTATGTATACAAATTTAAGTACCCTTTTGAAACAAACATTGGAAGGAAAAGGATGAACAGTTGTTAAAGGTATGTGGATCGCATAAAGCAGCATTAGATGTTTTACCAATTTTTGTCTTATTTTACTAATTTTCTATGCTCTTTTTACTAAAATCGATATCAATGAGTTGGCAGCCCTGCAGTTATCATGCTGGTATGTTTTTAAATTATAGTTTTATCATGGATCGACTGTTTACCATCATAAGCTTTAAAAAACTTGTATTATAGACATTGGACAGCAGTTAAGTTGAAATGCACTAGTAAACAGATTTATTTAAGTTCAGGCAGTCTCATTTTAGCCAAGGTATTCTACATAATTTTTTTCCCATCAACTTCATTCGAGAGAAGATAGTTGAAAACAAATTATGACTTTGTTTTGCACATTTCACATTTAACTGATACTGGTACATTCATTTTTACAATACTCACTTTCCTCATTAAGATCTAGCCTGAGTAGTGATTGAATGAAAATTTAATAAGGAAGAAAAGAGAGATGATAGGTACTGTTGTTTACCCACTCACTCGCTCTGCATTATGATTGAATGTATTGAAGCAAAAGTGTAAGCAAACTTTCGTTTTCATCTGACCTTGTTAGCATGCATAGGGTGACACAAACACCTTTGTCCATGGTTTTTCAACTTTACTGTTGTCATTTTGAACAGTAAACTTAAAAGTTCTCTCCTGGGCCTCAACAACCCACTGTTCTGTAGACCTACTACATGCAATGAAACAAGTCCTGCTCATGGAAGAACAGGAGGGGAATTGTACTTGTCTTTTACTAACTTGACTTGTCTGTTTTTGAGAATCAATGATGGTACGGTATCAGCTATTTGGCCACTGAAAACAACATTCTTTTTTTATTAGTTTAAGGAAAGTGTTATTGCACATTGCAGGTAAGTGTTAGTGTGCTGACAAGATTTTATAAGAATAGAGCAAAGGCAAGATAAACGTATTTCAAACTCTAAAGACATCATGTTTTTTTGTCGTTTCATATGTGCGCTTTTTTCAAAAGTACAATACGTTTTTTTTCATTTCTTTAAACTTCTTTCATCCACTGATATGAATTTCATTTCTTTTTCCGTCCATGTAATAGTGTGCTGCGATTGGAGATGCCGCGGAGGTTCAAAGTATCGTTGATGGAGATCCAAGCCGCTTAACTGTCGCAAATTCTCAAGGCCAGGTAGCGATCCACATTGCAGCCTTGGCAGGCCATCTAGCAGTCACTAAAGTTCTTGTCCAGAAAAAAACAGGTTAGCAGACATGAAGGAGGTTCATGTTCTTTGTTACCTTTTGTGTCAGTGTTAACAACACATTCACAGGGTTCAGTAAAAGGTTAGGATAGATGCCAAAAATAATTGTGATCAAGACTTTAAATGCAATGTTAGAGATTAAGAAAAAACAATACCTCCTCAATGTGAAATTACCTAATGAGTAATGAAAATACATGCATATTAATGATAGTTTTAGAGTTATTAATAAGAGTTAATAATAAAATGAATGTTCAGAATATGAATAAGAATAAGAATGAACAATAAAGCATATCTTGATCAATTAATTGAAATCTTAATTGACAGACTGATCCATTTGCACTATTAATACCTCAAAACATCTGAAGTACTGGTTTGAGGATCACATAGAATTAAGATTGTTAAAAATGTACTTTGATAAACATCTTTGTGAACTATTTGAATTTGAATTTTTGTGAGAGAGTTCTGGATTTGAATACCGACTGTAATAGTGTTGTATCTTTAGGGAAAATACTGAGTATGCGTATCCTCTCTCCACCTGGGAGAAAATTGGACACTGGCATGTTCTGCTGGGAGAGTAACCCTATAAAGACCAATATCGCATCATGGAAGGGATCTTGGATCATTTCTTCCATTTCATGCGATTGAAACTGGGATGAGCCTTGGGCTTTATACGCCTTGGAGGAAATTTCCTTTTCTCTCTTTTTTTTTTTTACATTGTGTAATTTTCAGTCAAAATGCTCATTGCACTTTGTTCAGGACTGCTCAGAAGTATTTGAATGGGGTTTTTTTTGCAGTAGGAACTCAGGTCTGAAGGAAACATAGAATTTTATAACTCATGCTTTTCTATACAGTCAGTGTGTGGGTAGCCAAAAGAACAAAGACCACATTAGCTTGAGTTATTTTTCATCCCAATCTTTGTAACAGCAGACCGGATATTGCAGATGAAACAGATCATATAATGTGTTCTGCAAGGTACTTAATAAAGTGTAAAACGTCAGGCAGCAGCATGGTTGTCACATGCTTGTACTAATTACTACCAAAGACATGTGAAAACAAAAATAAAATATATGGCATTAGCATGGTTTTCACAGATCGGTATTATGTATTATAAGTACATGTATCAGTATTATGAGATACAAAGAGCTTGGAACATTCAACAAGCAAAATGAAAAAGTCTCGATTTTTTTCTATCTGTTTGTCTTTGTATTTGTACCTCAAATAGAATGAGTACCAAAATCTATCAACCTCAGTTATAATGAGGTTATCTTCTTGAAATTGGGTTCTGTCATCCCCATCTGGCATGACGCACAGAGAAATGAGAGATCCATTAACTATGAGGCAATTCGTGTGTGCTTTTTTATCAAAAGAAATTCAAACTCAACTGCGTTATGTGTAAGCCTAGGTGTTTTGACGCGCCACACCTATTACATGGGTTTTCTTAATAAGTGCTGTCAAGTGCAAAATCAAAAAACTTTAAAACACATATTTCTTTCACAGTGTCTCAGAATCCCAAACCTCATTTTCCACAGATGTCAATACAGTGGATGGCAATGGGAACACACCCATCCACTTGGCCACACAGAATGGTTACCATGAAGTGGTCCGCTACTTGTTAAACAATGGTGCAAGTTGCAATGTTCCCAACCAACTGAAATTGATGCCCATTCACATGGCGGCAGAAACTGGAAATGTGGATGTTATGAAGGTGAAAAAAAAAAGCTAAGATAGTAATAACAACATTCTGAATTGAGAGAACAGTCAAAACAATATCCAGTACATTATTGATATAACTTAATCTTAAGGGACTGGATGGAGAAATTTTTTATTTTTTTAACAGCAGAAGAGTATGCAGTCGTAATGTCTGGAGAACAGTAAAGAAAAAGAGTGTAACTTAGTAATATTAATAATTCAAAATTAAAGAAAAGGTTGGATGAGGCAGAGTTTGAGTTATAATGCACTTTACAACTATCACAAGCAGCACAGAAAAAAACATGTTGATAATGATCTTGCAAGTTTTTGAACACGGTTTACACAGAAATGTTTTATTGTTATCGTTATTATCTAAAAGTATGGTATGCGTATTTACCTACATCCATACTGTCTATGGCTAATAAGAAATGTTATTACATGTACATACTCTGGAAGACAAAGTTTATGAACATTTTTATTAATCGCTGAAGCAATCTCAAAATTGACTTTGGCGTTAATGGATGGCTTGAGAATTTCTGTGGAGATGGATGTGATACTAACAATGTGATAATTTTTATTTGTATAATGATTATTAGTGCATGATGCATCTCGAATCTGCTTAAATATGCTTATTCATTTTTATAATTTCTTTTGTTAATATACCTTGGAACCGTATCACAGCACTGTTATTCAAGCTTTTGGGGGGATGTTGTCTGTAATACTGGATGAGCATCAGTGTTTTTAGTATGTTTGAATTGTAGTTCTTACATTTTATATCTTTCATTTGGTGCTCCTGAAACACTCCATCACAGGCTTTACTCGCTGGAGGTGCATCTGCAAATAGCACCGGTGAAGATGGTGTGATGCCTTTGCATTATGCCGCTGCTAAAGACAGCGGCAATGTTATTGAATTGTTGGTGAGTATATTTAATTCAGTAAATATATTATACACACTGAAAACCAGTAAACAACATCCAGGATCTGTCCTGCACACTAATCATTTAGCTATCTTGTCAGTACAAGTTGCACATCTTTCCTTATTGAAATTTGTCACGTTTAGTGAGCGGTACACATGCCTCTGTGTTATATATGACCCATTCTCAAAAGGTGACCTCGTTAAATGGGCCTACTAGAATTTGCTCTAATAAGTTAAATAAAATA
>JBDFRD010012000.1:0-15934 GCA_039654405.1 Bullina lineata | reverse complement strand
CCCCTGCTTGCCCCAACAAACCTATGATTCAGAGAAAATTTAAAAGAAATGAACCCGGACTGACCTCACGGAGACGACCCTGGAAACGGTATGAATGGAAAAAAAAACACTCCAGGAAGAAGCCTTTTCATTCTTTTTTTTCAAAATTGACATACCTAATGGTGTCATCAGTGAATTTGTATGTGTGCCAGCAGTGGCCCTCGTCTGTGGAAAACTTGATGATCTTTGGATACAGTGTCATCAAAGACACAGCAACGAGCAACCCCCCACTATCTGCAATCTCATAAGCATGGGGGCCTTCCAGGACCTGATGAGATAGGAACATAAACACATTTATTTGTTGATGAGGGCAATTACGCACTGACATATAAAGCTTATTCTCAGTTCATCTATAGATATGTACATTCATGTAAGAACAGAGGGGAAATAAAGAGTAAAAAATAAAAAATATTTTCCTGAACACGAGAGTTTACAGGCCATGCAGATAAAAAGTTGTTTTTTTAATCTGAATCCACAGCTGAAGTTAATTATTGATTTCTGAAATTTAATACTGTAACTGCATTTGGTCTAAAATGTTAATCTCTTTCAATTGATTTCAACACAAAAATTTACTACAACATATATATAATAATCTTGAAGGTTCAAAACTTCTAGTCTTTACCAAATTGATCAACATTTGAAGTATTTTTGATCAGAGTGCAAGACATAGGTGACACCACAGGGACACACACCCATTAACCATTCTTTAAAATATTCAGGAAGTTGCAGAACCAGTGAAAACATCTTCAAATTGGTTATTCATTCATTCACTCATTTATTCATTTACTTATATTCATTTATTTGTGCTTGCAATTTCTAACTTCGAACAAACTTAATGCACTACTGGATGCAAACCTATTTCTTTTTTAGCTGTCAATTTTTCCGGTTTTAAAAAGTAGATGATTGAACCAATGAACAAACAATGCTTTTATCTGCCAAACCTTAAAGGCAGGTCTGGGAAAATATTGTCCGACATGAAACCAGTCCATGGCGCAACAAAGGTTGGGGATCGCTGCATTAAGGTACTTGGAGAGAGAAAACGAACCTTTCTAAAATTATAACCACCATCAGAAGAGAGGTACACATCTGGAGGAGTTGTCTGCAGGTTGCTTGCCACATGTCCTAAAATTGAGAAATATAAGGTAGACGATACACTATAGTAGAGATGTAACACTCAAATAAGGGAGATGATATACAAGAGTGGAGACAACACTCATATAAGGTGTAAAATCTGGTCTTAGACCTATTGATAAAGTTACTATATACTACAATATATTGTGACAAGTATTTATAATAACTATATTAGCTGATTAGAGAGACGGTTACTCTGAACTGTGGAAAATTGGAAAAAATATAAAAATGAAACTAAAAACAGAAATAATTCATCAAAATGTAAACTACTGAGGCAGCATCAGATAGATCGAAATACAAGGTCGATGTTTTATTTTTTTGTGCCACATTAAATTGCTAAAAATTGTCTGGAGATTACTATTATTCTATCTGCGGCTGCTTCATTTGCATAATTATGAAAAGAACCATGTGTAACACTATTATATTCATAAGGCAAACAGAAAAATATATATACATGCATGCACCCATGAGTATAGGCGCGCGCACACAAGCACATGAGTACATCCTCAAAGAGAAGAAATTCATTTCCAAATTGAACGTACCATGCACCATAACAATGCCGTAAGCCTTCGCTAAGCTGTGGGGCTTCTGAGCTTGAATGCCCCGATGAATGCTGTAAGCATTGTGGACTTGGAGATTGCAACCTTTCTAGAAAAATCGAGATAAAGGATAAAATATGAAATCGCATGCAACTGAACAATAATTACATGGAGCAAAAGCTGGCAGAAACTCGTGCTCATTTCTGAGCATGAATTTGTACATACACTGATCATTGTTTGTCTCTGTGCCAGTTGATGTTCAGGAAGCTGAACAACGGGTATTCATGAACAAATAAAATAAATCATGTTTTGTTTTACTAAAGAGATTTTTTACTATTTCTTTTGCTTTGGAATCAAAAACATTTTTTGTCGCTGTCTTTCTTATTATCTATACAAAGCCGTGCAAGATACGACACATACTTATAATTTCACAGGCATCTCTTGCATTATGAATTATATTTGTTCACACTAGAAATCACAATAAAGGCTTTGAATTGAACTACTCACATAAGCCTACTACATGAAGGCTTTCACCAATTGCTCTTATTTATTTAATATTGTACTGGTACCAAAATTTAAGACCTTAAGATTTGGATATATATTCAAATTTAGAGAAGCAAATATGTTTCCGCATCTCCTGAAAAATCAATCAAATAGGTCATCTAAATTTAATAGGAAGTATTAGAAATCATTATCTTTTCAACCAAAAGGTGACATGCCAGTCACAGTGTTGTTCATGATAGAAATATTTTACTTAATATTTTTTGCTGTCTCAACCGAGGTGTGAAGTAGGTGTCAGCATATTCTGTTAGGAAAGCAAAACCTACATACCAAGGTATCTAGGTATTCTAAAAGCATCTGTTTCACTTAAAATGCTATTGAATCGTGGATAAGCTCTGGGAGTTAAAGGAGTTAAAAGAATTTGTATTTTAATGAAGAGTTATGAATGAGAATTGAGGAAAAAAAAACACTTTTTTTAAAGCCAAGTATTTTTAACTCTTTGAGTGCCAATGGCATATATATCAGCACAGCCGCTGGTCCTGTTTGTGCTAAGTGTCTATCTATTGGTTCTGATTAGGTCGTTATTTTTTGTTTCAGATCTTACATATTTCTACTTTTAAAACTTACTATTTGATTCTTAAAAACTTTTACTGGACCAGAAACGAAAATAAGAGTGTTTTTTCAAACCTTGATATTAGTTCATTTCCTTTTTTTCAAATGGTTTGACTGTTGTATACAAAAGTTATAATTGTAAAATTACAAAAATGACAATAATTTTGAAAGTAATTGACATTTTTTATTCTATCTAAAAGTTGTATGTTAAAAAATGTTTCCTCTATGGATTATAAACACACCGGATCTCCGTCAAAACATGAGTTTATTAAATGTTGTCTTCTCTAATTTTCAACATGATTATTTGTTCTATGAATTTCATTTTGTGTTTTTTTGTCTTTACCATGCAATGCTATGTCACTATGCTAGACTCATACAAAGATTTACAGTAACCTTTGAATTCACCCATAATTTTCCTGATGCCCAAAATTTTATCTGACACGAGTGTGGGAACAAAATAATGGCGCTCAAAGAGTTAAAGTAACCATAAGAAGCTATGTTTTTACCCGAATGAGAGGTCACAAACTAAATCTGTACTTATCGTATATTCTCTTTCTGTTCTTCTTTTTTACCCAAGATGATAAAAATAATTGATATAACAAAAATAATAAGACCAAGTCTTCCTGGGTCAGAGGGATTAATGTTTCACTATACTTACAGATTCTTCATTCTCACACTTAGAGTGCAGGGGCCTTGGAATCTTTCGCCACGTGCCACCCCGGTTGTAAGAAATGACAGTGTGAATAGACTTGTCCTCATTCATCTGGCTGGCCATGTACACACCTCGGATAGACTCCACCTGGATACAACAGTAAACATCCAAAATTTTAAACAGTCAATATGAGAGATGTGGGAAGATTTTTTGTGAAGATAAGATTACATCAAATTTGACTGATCAAAATTTTAAAAATTAATATTAACAGAAGGCTAAAAAAACACACACCTAAAAACCCCACCTCTCTCTCTAAGAAAGGACAGTAAAAACACACATTGCCTGGAAATATACAATTTTAATCCACTATATGACCAATAGCAATATTCTTTCAATTAAAATTCCCACTTCTTGTACTCTGATAGTGATTTTATTTTTTCATAAAATCTTCGAAGTAAAATAAAACTCGTACCTCACAGAGGCTTATAATTCATGCAAGGCCTCAACACAGCCTTCAGTTGACCGTGTATACTTGGTGTTAGGCTTCAATGAGTTAAACTGAGATATTTGTATGAGGTATACTTATGGGTAACACATGCTAATCTATAAGCCTAGCTGACGGATCCAAGTTCAACAGTTTATATAACAGATACACAAATTCTCATCACAACAGTATGTTACACACCTTACCTGAACGTACTGAACTAAATAAATCATACAAAATAACAAACACAAAATACTTCTGTTCACTGCTTCTTTCCCTAAGAGCTTAAAAACATCAATAATTCCCAAAATTCCCAGCTCATGGTGCTAAAGGATCAGAAGGACACAGACCTTGTAGAAGTCATGTACATTGTTATAGTTCGGGAACAGGTGATTCTTCAACGACTCCGAGTAGATGAGTCCTCTAGAGGAGGAGGTGTACAGAGTGCCATGTCCCGTGTCTGAATGATAGAGGAAAAGGACAAACATGTAAAGACCATATCAAACAGAATTGAATCCCAAAAGCATATAAATATTGCAGAAAATCGAAACATTTTCGACTGCTTTCAAATTCACTTTTCTAGATCATTACTACCGTGAGCACATTGTGCTGAACCAATTCTTCAAACCACAAAGGAATATTATCAACTCCCCATTTTCAGTCAGGAAGATTGAAGTGATTCAGAGACCAATCCCTTGTATGCTAGCAATGATGCATCTATTTTTTTTCTTTATATTTTTTAAAAACATATGGTAGCTTTAAAACAAATATTCATGATACAACTCTAAGAGTCGGCTTTTGAGAATGGGGCCATATGATTTGATTCATAGTTATTCTTTTTGCAAACTAACCTCCTGGATTGTCAACATGCATGAAAATAAGTCCCCCAGACATGTCGAGGACAGAGAAGAACTGCAGAAAAAAAAAGAAATCAAATCAGTAAATATCACAACAAATTTGCACTTTGTACTAAAAAAAAAATATACCTACGACAAACTTTTATTGGTATACACTGAAATAAATTAAGAATGATTACAAGGAAATAAAACAAAAAATAATCAGCTAACGTTTTGAAAAGCAATCACAAATTGTTATTAATCAAATATATTCATAAATTTATCAGAACAGAAGCCGTATTTTAAATCTGTTTTCCCTGGTATGACACAACAAAACAAATTTCACCAGTTTGGTTTTAATGTATTTTTTTACAAATATGCCCAAGCACACACAAAAAATGTTCATAAAAATAATGCATTATCTGTCTATTGTCAGCCTTGCTGAGCAAAGACTTCTACTTTGAAAGAAAAGGTACCAACCCTGTCTCCAACAATTGTTGGAAGTTGGGCTTCATTCCAAGTCTCTCCGCCATCAGAAGAGATCATCATAAGCCGTTCATCCTCCTATTGAACACACATAAAATATTAGAACTTACAACCAGAAAACTTCTTGTTACATAAGTTACTTCTCACAAACCGAACTGACGTTAAAGCAAATACTGCAGAGATATTAAACAGGATTCTGTAGAGTTTGAAACAAAATGTATACACTCCCCATGGTTGTAGTAGTGTCTGTGATTGAATAGCAAAGCTGAAACTAAGGAACAATAAGAGGAAAAACTAAAAGCTGCTTCAATGTATATAAAGCCCAAAGGCCTGAAGGTTGTCCTGGTTTCAACTACTTTAAATAGCGCAGATGATACTAGATCATCTCCTTTAAAAGACACTGTTCTGTCATAGGTTTACATCCCCAGTAGAAAATGCTAATACTCAATTTACGCCTGGGGATGGAAAGAAAAATGCATGTTCAGTATCTTTCCTAAGGATGAAACTGGTCCCCCTAAGAGTTTACACAGTGGATTATCAGAATAAGAGTCACCACACTGCACGTTCATAAAATAGTTTGAATAATGTCTGTATTAGTTCCTGCATTGTGTCTATGGAATAGACTTTTTATAATATTTTTACTCATCCCATCCAGGTGCTAATTGGGTGCTAACATGTCCTCTAGCATTGTAGTTTTGAAACATTATATCTGATATTAAAGCTAACAGAAGATGTCTGACGAGCTCAAATCGAATGATGAAATAGTTTGGTATCACTGGACACAAACAATACCACTGTCTGTTTAGACAAGACAGTACTATAAACTTAGCACAGGAGTTAATGTTCCTACATATATACGAATAGCCTTTACAAGGTAGAAAAGTAAATGGTACTTTGAAAAGAAGACTAGAAAAAAATACAAGTATGGACCATAAATGAGGCAGTGCCAGAACCTGGTTTGCCATAATAATTATGAACAAAAATCTTCCAGGAGAAATAATTTATAAATCCAAGCCTTTCAGCTTTTCAAACATGAATAATACAATAACTCGAAAAGGAAAGAAAAGACTTGTGTAAACAAGAAAACAGTAACCCTGTTTTATCTGTGGTCATCTGGCAGTAGTAGTGACATCATATTTGTTTTGCCAATTTAGACAGGATATAACATTGCTAAAATTAATGATTCAACATATACATGTACAGTGAAAACGGCAATAAGCAACGTTATCCCTACTGAATGCAGATTGCCCTTGCTTAAGGCTTTAATGCTGCCAAGAATTTGCAAAAATACTAAATTCGTCCACCGACTTAAGTGTATGTGAAGAACTATTCTTTATTCATACTCTCTGTCAAGCACAGCCTGAATACAAGAGCGGAAACAAAGTAAAGCAATCAAAGCATTCTGACTTCTTATAATGACATGCATCCGATAAAAACAAAATTAAAATGAAATAATCAAAGAAGAAATGCACTTACTGGGGTCTGAGGATTGCTTGATTTGAAGACTGAGGCATACATAAACTGATCTTGGACATCAAAGGACTCAACCCACTGAAGTTTCTCATACCACTTCTTGGTAACTTCATCATATTTTACCAAAGTTTTCTTATCTGGGTGTGGATCTGAAAGAGAGAGAGAGAGAAATACAAATGTTCACTGGAGTAACCACCACAAATGAACAAGAAGTGCATGTTTTACGGTAAGCACAATTTTTTTAGGCATTTCAACGATTCCTTTTAAAATCGCACACTAAACAAATCAAAGGATTACGTTTTCTGTGCTTACATTAATTTCATTCTTAAAACAAAATGGTCTGTCAGTGATCAAAGTTTCAGAAAGATTAAACTTGTCCCTATCTAAATTCAGTCTCCTTACCAAACAGGTGTGTCCCAAATTCTCCAACAGTGGCAAATATACATTTCGCAGTCCCAGACTTCTCAGTGCCCCTGAGAAATGTACATCGTGAAAATATATATTAGTACAGAATTGGAGAACACAAAACGCAAATGGAAAAAGAAAAAAAAAGGCCCTTTTCATTTTTGAAGGCCATCAAACTTTACAGCCAAAACTTCTAGACATGACAATTTTGTGAGTTAACTTTGGCTTGAAATGAAGGATGAAGACTATCTCAGCTTTAAAAAAAGGCAGATTAAAAAGCGGTACTTTACATCCTCTTATCAATTCCTTTCTGTATATTTCTCACAGACTCTTAAAAAATAGATTTTATGTTAAATTAATAAAAATCAAGTCCTCTTACCATTTCACTTCATGAACATGTTCTTTCATTGATGACATTTTGCTTTTGAAGTTGTCATAGGTCACGTATAACTGAAATATTGTAATGGTTGACACAGTTGAAAAATTGAAAGAAACAAAAACAGTATACTTGACTGCAGCAAGAACAACAGCAGCAAAAAGAACTATAATTACATTATGTCTGCATACAGTCAAAAGTTAAAAGAAAATGTAAGTACAATTTTCATGTTGAAAAAAAAAAAATTAAGATATTAACAAATTATTTACAATAAAAAAATGTATCACCAATAAATGGGACCAACCTTTCGCTCATTAGAAATCACAGCTACATAATTTTCATATGAAGAACTGGAGTGGAAAATGAGGTGTTCATCAACCACGACCGATTTTGCATCTTCTTTATTATCTATCAAATCCCTCTTGTAAAAGCTATCTCCTCCATTTTCTGTCACGTAGATGAAGTGCTCATAACTGATGAGGTATATCTTGACAAAAAAAAAAAAAAAGAAAAAGATATGAAGCATATAAAACTGTCTCGATTTGTCATCACATAGTCACAAGAGTTACAATTGTAATCATAATACATAATAAATGACAAATAAGTTAACATTGATCGAAACCTGAGCTCAAATGTTATCTTTTTATAAGAATTGAAATTTACTCCATATAAAGAAATTATGTAGGAAAAAAACCCTCTTTACCTTCACTCTTCAAATATACTGTTAATGTTTAATTGAATGCAGCTCTCTATTTTTTCCTCACAAATGTAAACAGAAGAAATTGTCTACTACTACCTCAACTTTTCCTCAAATAGTTACACAACACTCACTAAAATTAGGATTTCTGTTCCAAAATTCATCATTACTACAAAAACAAACAACGCTAAAAAAAAATCAATAAAAAATAAAAAGAGTGAGTACTTCAATACACTGAATAGAAACCAACAAGCTACTTCTGAGATGATAATTGAGCTCTTGACTCAGATGACAAGAAATGCATATCAACTAAAAAAATCAACCAACTCGCAACTGCTTCTGTTGCTTTCAACTATCATCACCATCACAATCCTCATTGTTATGACCATCATTTCATTAAAAAGTATCTATTACATCATTGGGTGCCTCTTTTTTTTTTTAACATAGGGTGGCACTGTGGCCGAATGGTTAGAGCATTGGACTCCCACTCCAAGGATCCTAAGTTCAACTCAAGGTGACTAAGTTACGTCCTTGGGAAAGGTACTTTACACATTTTTTCCTCTCCCCAACAATGTGCATATTGGGTATTGGCATTTCCTGCTGGGGAAGTTCCTACGACAGACTACCACCATGTCTAAGAGATGATGTAAAAAAAAAACCCCATCTATTTCGCTTCAAATAATCAGAACCAGGATAAGCTACAGCTCTATGGACCCCCAAGGCCTTGAAGGAACTTTTCATCATTTTTTTATTTAGAATGATCAGTATCATTATAACGTCTAAGGAGTTTACAGAAGCAATAACGAAAAAAAACAAAACAACTTGAAACAAACAAAATGCTAAACTTTTTTACTTATACTGAGTTAATGTAAAAATTGCTCAGTTACAAACAATACCTTCTTTGGGTTATGTCTGTTCCTCTGCAAACCATCATCTTTTCGGAACACATTATTGTCAACTTTACTAGTCCAGTCTTCCCAGGTCCGTCCATGGTCGGTACTGGGGATGGATTAAGATTTAAATTGAGAAAATGTACCATCTCCTCTTATTTTCATCCTCTTTGATGCCATCCTCTAGCCTCCAAAAGTAATAAAGAGGGGAAAAAATCGATATTTTTTGCTCTCATTTCCATCTTCTTTGATGTCATTACAACTTCCAGACTCCAAAAGCAATAAAGAGGAAAAAAATGATAATTTTGCTCTCATTTCCATCTTTTTTGATGCCATAGACTCCAGCCTCCAAAAGTAATAAAGAGGGGGAAAAATTAATAATTTTTGCATATTTCACGCTATGGAATAACTTATTAATATTACCAATGCCTCTTCTTAAATAATTTCATACAACATATTACACCATTTTAACACAACTTTCCAAGCTTTCCTTTCCCAAGCAGTTTCTCTGAAGCAATTGACCTAATAAGCCCCTCGTGTAATGATTGGTGTGATTCCCTCCCCGCCTTTTGGATCTGAATTTCAATATTTAAGTCATATTTATGAGGTAGTCCACTGTAACTTTTGAAAAGACACTTTACATTAATTTGTTCCCAATCCTCTCCACACTTAGGAGTGAATTGAGTACATGTATCAACTTATTCTGCATGGGAAGTGAACCTGTAACAGCCTAGGATCCTACCTGCAAGGTGATTTAGTATTGACGTATTCCATTTCATGTTATTAGAACTATTATGGCTCTTTAAGCCTTTTTATGTCAATATTTTTCAATTAAAAATAATCACAGGATAAATTTTATTCTACACAGAGTATTCAACAGGAAACTATGAACTTGATAGAGATATCTATATCCTATGCTATCTTAACTACTGTACAATGTAATTCACACATGATTCATTCATCCTATTGTAGTGTATAAATCAAGAGCAATTACATTTTATGTTGTGCCTCTGCAAATAACACCTGTGACAGGCAATAGGCAACAGTAGGTATTCATACCTATCCTTACTTTTCAGGCAATGAAAACATCACAATTCAGCTTATCAGTGTCAGCAACAGGTGTTTTAGCAGATAGAAGTTAAAACTGTTGATGCAAATCTATAATACAATAAGGCTACTTCGAAGAAAACTTTGCGTCATCTCAGACACTCAACAAATTAAACACAATACGTTGTCCACAGAAACTGACATTAAATTTAAATATATACCACGTGATATAGTGTGATAAGTCATGTACACCTATTTAGATGCCAAATATTCCAAGAAAAGAATCATACCTGTCAAAAAGGGATGCATTGCTGTTTTTCATTATCTGGCCTATACACAGTAAGGACAGACAAATGTATGACTGATGCTCAAAATGTGCCAAATGCATCAATATATTCAACAACAGAGTCAAACTGTTATTGGACTGGCTTGAATCTTTTTTTCAATTTACAACTTTCGGCATTTAGTGTGATCTTTAGAATGCTTTTTCTGTAGAAACATAAGTGACTTTCACCACAGCTGCTCAGGTCTTGCGTAAAAATACTTGGAACTTAGCAAGTCTGCTGCTAAAAAATGTAATTAAATAAAGTTTATAATTTTGAAGGGAAGCTCTTCGGCTTCTAATATGTTCAGATCTATTCAAACCCCTCCTAAGGATAGTTAAAAGATCATTTGTCACTAGTGACTTCTACATCCAAAATGGTTTTCCAGCTGTGGTGAAACCATTAAAAAAGAAGACGTGACATCAATAGTTTGCATGACAAAGACTGCTGCACACAGGGTTATGAAAACACAAGACTTTCACAGAGTCAAACAACATAAGATTTTGTGTGCACATTCCAACCATTAATAAGACTTCTCCCAATGCTTCATTTTTTTCCCTTTTTTGTTTCCCCAGATAATTACCTTCTCCAAAGTGTCGACTCTGCTTTGGCCATAAATTTGAGGTCTGTGGTCAAAACCAGTAGAGTCTGAGAGAAAGAAATGTCAACACTGTTGAATTACACGCTAAAATTATTTTTGGTACCCACAAAAAAACAATAAATTAAATTATATAGTCATGCACTGTTCCTATATTAAAAATAAGTTTGAAAATCACACAATCCTGAGAATGATGCTCTGCAAAACATATTGCTGCCATGATAGAGGATACACCATGCTAATTGGAAATTTCTAGAAAACTTGTAACTCACTTTTCTTACATTATTAAATTTTTTTTTTAAATATATCCAATCAAATCTGTCCTTCTTGCTATTCCTGTACATCTTGCTCCATTCCAAGGCAAGGCTTTTAATTACTACTCTCATCCCTGAGGATAAGTGTGACACAAGCACGATGGTTCAAAAGAACGGGAGTTTTGGAAACACAATAATGGCCAATTTTTCAACCAATGTGCTCTCAAGTTTACAGACTTCAGACACTGCTCCATAATACACTGACATACTTTAATGAGATATGACAAAAAACAATGCAACATTCATCCCTTTTCCAGATGATTGAACGTATGAACAAATGCATGTGTAACATTTAATCTCAGGCAGTGCAGTGGGTACAGATGAGATATAATAGACAAAGTAAGGAAGTGCATTTCCAGCATTTTACTACCATACCATTTAAATACATCGTGTATTTATGCAGCCTGTTTCAAATGTTTACAAATACCGAGTACCTAAGATTATGAAAGTGGCGATGGTATGCAAAAGATTTAAAGCTGGGCATTCCTTTCAAAACAAATGAGGACAATTTATTCTTATTTCATTTTCGTACACAAAAATTATCCCTTGACTAAAGAAAAAGCATGATCACACAACACCTCAAAATATAAGAACTTACTCCGTCATCATTTTCTCCAGCCCAGGCCAGAGCCAAGTTAAACTTGGACTCATTGGTGAAAGAATGCTGTGGAGGGGAAAAAATAGTGTCTTTTACTTTTACTTTCAAGTGGAACAAGTTTTAATGGAAATAATGAAAGCATGGCGATCAATATTCCCTGTTCGATGTTTGTTTAATTTTTTATTTACTTTCTTAGTTTTTATGATTTTGTTGTACCTCAGCTGATGTCAAAATCACTGAGTTTGAAATTCCTGATGGCGAGAGAACAAAAAGATGTCAAATGCATTGCTGATGTACCACAATCATCAATAACTCCTGTATAACATTCTCCTGATATCTACAAGTAAAGACGTATCAGTTGAGTAAATTTCAACACATGCGTGGCAAGGTTTTCTCCTTTTTTTTTAATTGCTCTTGTTCAGTGGGTGTATAATTTTTCAGCATCTAAACCGTGTTTTCAGTACATTCATATCCAGCAATATACCAACAAGGGATCTAGCTATTTCATGGACTCGAATCTCACCAACTGACACTGCATGGGCACTGTTTGCTCAGAAATGAATTTGAATAATAAAGAAAACCCACCTGAATAAAGACCACGAGCATAGGAATTTGTTGGCCAATAACTTTGGGCTTAGGCAAACCAAAGACATAGATGGGACTGTGAATTCACCAATGAGTTTTATGCCCCAATTTCATGGTAGGACACTCTTGTTCTTTTCCTTTCTTCTAAGCACCTCATACTAACTGTCTGTTTTAAAGTATTGCAGAATTATTTGTGCTTCCATCCTCCCCTAATCATTTCTGGCTTCCTATGGTGTCACTTCCTGTGGAATCCGTCCTATGGCATTGAACATTTTCTATTAAATTTGACAAAAAGACTTCAAGACGGATTTTTTGAGTTCCCATTGTTTTCTTATCAGTTATATTTTCTTGATCCTGAGATTTATGCTCCACTAATGGTGTATTATATGAAATGTCCACTGAACTGTTTTGAATCATGTTGTTCGGAAACTTTAGTAATATTGGGAAATCTGTGCAGGCCGTCAATGATTTTTGTGAAACATGTCTTGAAATGAAAAAAAACATTGCAAATTTAACTTGTTGATCTAAATGGACATCGATCACAATAAATTATTTTATTTTTTTCTACTCATGAACATTTATAAACTGTGACAGTGTGAGTGTTAAATTTGAATTTGAGTGAGAGCAGAAAGTGCTAAGTGCATGCTTTTTACAACTTTACGATTATTTTTGACTCGTTGCATTATCATCTATTTAATACTTCAAATAGATTCTAATTTTCTGGGTTCAGTTCAGCCAGATGAGCTTGACTTCTGACATTTCACTGACAGTGACAGTTGACACAGAATTCATTCATTCAAAATAATTTAACATTAAAATAGATTAGTATTAGTAGCTCTCTTGATGTAGACTCCATGCCCAATACAAAAAGATTTGCGTCAAAAAAGGCAGTAACTGTGACCATTTACTATTTACTGTTCGAGAAATTACGTTTGGCAACTGACCCTTGCACTTGTGTATTGGATACAATGTTCTACCAGGTTCTAAATCCGATGTAAACATTGAATAACGTTCGACATGACATCACCAACTTGACATGTTCAGAGTCTTTTTCTCCCACGGATAATATTAATAACAACATTACATTTTAGTTTTTGTTTGTGAACATTGCAATGAATGAACATATAGCTATTCTGTTACAATATTATTCTCTTTCAATTTCTCATTTAGTTGCACACCAACTGCATGACAGAACTGCACCCATGACATTTTAATTAGAAACGTAACATTACTCAGTTGTTTGATGAAATTAGAATAGCTTAAAATGCTTTTGTGTGGTGTTCATGAGCTTGTTTATTTTTAACTGAAACCTGCCATGATGTGTTAGTTAGGGCCTGAGAATATGCGGAAATAAATTATGAGAAAAGAACAAGCACACTAAATTTTAATTAGGTAACACCAGCTTCGAGTAGCGCTTTGGGGCACAGTGCAGAAAACACACAGTGTGTAGGTGAGTAGGCCTAGCTTTCAGTCAGAGCCACTGGCCAGCACAGTGAGAATTAGGTCAAAGGGGAGCGAACCTCCTCTCATGTGAGGCACCATTTGGAGTTTTTAAAAGTTAATTTCTTTGAAGTAAAACAGCGGGGGACTTTTCTTTCACATTTGTTGACTCATAATAAATGTTTGTTCTGTATTCTGTTGTTAGTTCTAAACACATGATATGTTACAGTATCTCTTAATATTTTGAGGCCTTAGATTTCTTTACTTAAAACTGAACGCCAACCTTTTGATGCGTTTATTTTCTGCGTAAAATTAGCCTTTAGAGTAACGTCCATCTCCTTAACCCTGGAGGCAGCCAGAGCGTAATGTTTACGTTCCTCCTGCGAGGAAAAAATTTCGTTTGCGAGCGCCGGACTGAGATCCGCCACAGGCGTAATTTTTACTTCTCGACCCTGACCCTCTTCAATGGAAAAGTTCTCGTTGCTAGTAAATGAGTCACATTAACTAGAAATATCAACCAATGAAATTCCAGTATTTCTTTTTGGCGGATTTCTCAATATTTAGTGGCTTTATCGATCGGTTTCGAGATGCTTTGTTAGGTTTCGTCAAGCTTCGTGTGATTCCGATGCTCGCTTGTAGATCTAGGCCTACTCGGACAGTCGACCCACTTCTTTTGTTTTTCTTTTGCATCGCTGCTGTTTATAATCTGCACTGCTTTTTAGAACAGATGAACAAAACAATGTTTATCTTGACATTAGTAATTCATCTCCTGGCTGACATTGAATTTTATGGGATTGAAAATAGAATCCGACTTCAACTAGGAGCCGGATCGGCATCGCATTTTACTGTTACGTGAGGAAGAGTAGAAGAAGACCATTCGGACGATGTTTTCATTCATATCTTCACAAGTAAGAAAGAGTAATATCATAAACAACATTTTCAGCTTATTAGCTTTCAGAAAATAGGTGTTTTGTAGACTTTTATTAGAAATTAAGCTATAAACTGCTGATTTTCCACACCACTCAAAATTGCAAGAGAGCAGCTTGGCGCGCACATTTTTTTTCACAGGGCAGGGCACGGCGGGGTGGATTTTTTCATCAAAATTTCCGGTCCACCACAGCATCGCTTCTAGAGTTAACATGCGCATTATACAGGATGTCCCATAAGTCGCGAACCATACTGGTTTTCATGAAAAAACAACTTTACTGATTTTAAAAGCACTCTATTTATATCCATCATAACAGGTGCTCAAAATGAACTACCCTATTTTTGCAATTAAGCACACATCAATTCGCTCCTTGAAACTATTTTTCACAGTCTTGAGGTGTTCAGGGGGGGATATTTAGGCATTCAGTTGTTATTGCATTCTTCAAATTATCAAGAGTGTGTAGACGAGTCCTGTACACAACAGATTTGAGATGTCCCCAGAGGAAATAGTCAAGTGGTGTAAGATCTGGTGATCGGAGTGGCCACTCCACAGGACCTCTCTGTCCAATTCATTTGTTAGGAAAGGTCTGTAAGAATTCACAAACGCGCGTAGCAAAATGTGTTGGAGCTCCATCCTGCTGAGAAAAGGAGTTTTGTCGTCTTATTATGGGAACATCCTCAAGGTAGTCAAAGCATCCATATGTGCGCTAATCCATTCACAGAATTATAATCGTCTACATCTCTCATGGTCAGAAACTGAGTTTCTTGGAAGCGCACATTTTCTGTTATAAATCCCAATTTATGAAAATTTGTATGGTGCGCGACTTCTGGGACACCCTGTACATGATGCATACAAACTCGACGTTAAAACTGGGCCCTTAACCCGTGAAGGTATTTCAGCCAGTATGTCGGCCTCCGCTAAAAATAACCACGAGAACTGCGCCGCGTCACTAAGTCGGCCCGCACGGTCCGAGCCTAGCC
>JBDFRD010011889.1:0-15938 GCA_039654405.1 Bullina lineata | reverse complement strand
AATATGCCGGTACCCAATTCACACCTGGGTGGGGAGAGGAAAAGTGATGTAAAGTGTCTTTCCCAAGGACACAACACAGTCACCTCTTGAATTTGAACACTGGACCCTTCGATTAGGAGTCTAATGCTCTAACCACCGCACCACCTTGAGGTTGGTCCTTAGGAAATTAATTTAATTCAATGAGTGTGCAGTCGAAAATTGAATGTAGTAAACTTTACTTGCTTAATGAGGATGGATTACACCACAAACAGTTGATGTTCATAATATTTGTATTTAAATATGATATGGGTTTATGTGAGAAATAAAAAGAAAAAAAAGGATTTGCTTGGAAAATGAGCATTGTATTCATAGGAAGTATGATCATCAAAGAGTCTTGAATATTCATACATACAAATGTTCATACAATTTCAGGGATAATTGCTGTGTACATGTAGTTTCAATCATAAATATAAGTGACTTGTTACTATATGAGTATGAGATTGCCATAGTCTTTTTCCATTGTCTTCACTGTTAAGGTACTGCTTGATGATGCAGGCAGACCTGTGCGCAATGTGTGTGAAGTGAAGTTTGTTGACCTGGTCGCTAGAAACTCTGAGTCTATGAGGAAGAAGCAAGCACGTCGCACAGACACATCGGGTGTGAAAAACTTTAAGAAATTTAAAAAGGTTTGTGAATTTCAAGTAGTTCTTATCTCTATGTGTTCATATTTGAAATTAGTGATTTGGTTGGGAGGGTTTGTTTTTTTTCTATGTTTTCACTGCATTTGTTTATGTTTTAGAGTCCTTTTCTGAGTTTTCCCTACAAAACGTCTGTAAATTGCATTTTGATTTAGTTATAATCCAACATATCTATTCTTAGATTCAGGTTTTGTGCTACCATTTCCTCTGGTAAAGTGAAAAGGGAGTTGGTTGCACAACTTCACATTTGATGCGAAATGGTGCTCTCGTTGCAGACTGAATGTAACGATAGGTGGAGCAGATGTAATTTTCAGGCTTTTTTCAATGTGTTCACAAAAATAGAAATTTGTGATTGTTGCATTCTAAGCTATAAAAGGCACTGCATCAGGCCTGAGTCTATCCATATTTCGACAAATTTCGGTCCAGGCGGGAGCAAAGCCCGACCTTGTTTTTTTTTATTTAATAAATTTCAAGGCATACCCGATCTCTGAGATAGCAGCCTGCCTTCTATTTTTTTTTAAAAACTAGATTCCACAAAAATCGATATACTGTAAGAACTTTGAAAATATTCATCACAATTGCTGTACAATCCCCATGTTTGTCCCATGGCCTTCATTTCACCTTCCACTGTCCTTCTACATGTTGTTCTTGGCCTTCCTCTTGCTCTTTTGCCATCTGGAGTCCAGTGGAGTGCTGTTCTTGAAATGGATTCTGGCTCCCTTTGCAACACATGTCCAATCCATCTCCATCTTCTCCTTGTGACAATGGTTGCCATGTCTTCTTGTCCACATGTAATGATTGATTATTCTAGTGTTAATTGCATGCCACTTCACCATTTTATGTGATGACTTCAAATATTGATATACTGTAGACCTGTCTTGTAGTCCAAAAGAGTTGGCTAAATTGCTCATTTTTTATTTAAAAAAAAAAAAAGGCGGAAAAACTTCATTGACAAAATTTGTGTTTCCTTTATACAGACCCAGCATGCAGGAGCGGGTTCACTGCCAACCATTATTGGTGGTCGAGATTTGGAAGTTTACATGGGCTCCAAGCATAAAGATGTGGAAGATATACTCTCCATGAGTCTTGCTGTAAGTTGTTTTTTTTGTAGATTATGTTTTTACATATTTATTGAGTATAAGACAGTCTCTTCACTTCACTTCACTTGTCCCATAACCCTCCAGGATTGTAGGGGACTGCATCGTTGAATGCTGCACCTGCTGTTTCCACCTGTGGCAGTCATCGGTGATAGATTGGTTTGTGGCGAAGGTGTCTCCTATCCACTCTGCATCGTTATTTATTCATCTCTTCCTCTGTCTCCCTCGTCATCTTTTCCCATGTACCGTTCCCTGGAGGATGGTCTTTGACAGTCCATTACCTCTGGTGACATGGCTTTTCTTTACAGTCTCTACTAGTGAAGTAAACCTGTGACAGATTAGCATCTTGTTCAGGAAATGATTAGTCTCATTTGTTCTGCTTCACACTGTTGAAACTGACAAACTGAAGCACTTGGGGTCTGTTAGCCCTTAAAGGAACTTTACTTTTTTTTTTTGTACAGTTCAGATTGAAGAATATGAAACAAGGGGTGTTCCCAGTTATGATACAGTTATGACATTGGTCAGTGAAGGTGTTGCTGTGCTTATTTGTCGAATTTTCCTATTCCTTTCCCAGAGAGAGAAAACTAAAAAAGACGAAGAGAAGAGGGACGATGATCTTTTCAAGTGAGTTATTTCCTTTCAACAAATATAATATTGTGGAGTGTTTGTTCTTTCTTTCTTTGTTTTTACCATAGAAATGTATGACGTAAGATCTCATTTGATATGGCTTGTGATCATTCAGAGATTATCACTGCAGTTCTTTTTAAAAAGGAAAATAAGTAAAATATACACGCTGCTGAAAACTGGCAGAGGAACATTTACAATCTGTATAAAGACAAAGCCAAGTGTTGAATTTCTGGTTTAGCCAAATGTCAAGAAATTAAAATAATTTATCAGCATATTGGCCTTTGTTCTCTTTCACTTAAAAAAAAAATTATCTGAAGAATCTGTTGTCAAAATTTCTCAGATATTATAATCACTTTTGCTTTTATAAGTTTTAGCAAGACATCATTCAGAGTTTACTGAGCTTTTTAGTTTCAGTAATGATTTTTTTTTTTATTATTATTATTTTACAGCTGGACTGATGAGGACCTTTCAAAAGGAACAAACAAAAATGTGAAGAGATCCAAGCGATAAAAGCAAACGCGACCTTTGTACAGAAATTTCAGTGTTCAATTCTCAGTTTGTCTATTTTGTTTTTACAGAGAGTGGACCACATCAGTGATAAACTGTTATTGTTTCTTTATATGAAATGAATTATTGATGTTGATGCTTGTTATTTTGTTATTGACTGAGACGTTTTGTCACACATATATGTTATGCACCTTGTTGTTCTTTATTTCTACATGCCCTGCAATATTTATCATTCCCTGAGGAATTATTTTGTTTTTCTCAATTTAGTTTAATTACTTAGATGTGCAGCAGATGCCACATAAAACAGATGCTAAATCACTGAATTATTAAGAGAGTTGTACCTTTTTTTGTCCTTTTTAAAGTGTTTTTCTCTCCATGTTTTTCTGTGAAGAATGCTGTGTGATAATGGCAAGCCAAAATCATACAATAATATCACAGTTCACAAGTTCAGCGCTTGTTGAGAATTATTCCATTTTAATCGGAGTTCCTTGAGTTAAAGATTAAATGTTATACGAACGTGAGCTTTCAACATATTAAAAGTGATTTTATATTTGGGAAGTAGGAATCACTGAGGAAGAATTAAAGTAATTTGAGCTGCTGTTTTAAGAGTGAGATGATTTGATTTTGTGACCTGAATTTGGGTGAATTTCAGACATCATTTCTTCTGTCTGTCGCATGCTTGTGTCAAGTAGTGTCAGAATCCTTTATAGGTGCAGTACTAGTTGACATACGGCAATCCCAGGGAATCATCGAGCTCTGCCTTGGATGTGTGACTGGGAAAAGTGTCTGCCGTAGCTGTGTGACTGGGAAAAGTGTCTGCCGTAGCTGTGTGACTGGGAAAAGTGTCTGCCATAGCTGTGTGGGTGGGAAAAGTGTCTGCCGTAGCTGTGTGACTGGGAAAAGTGTCTGCCGTATCTGTGTGACTGGGAAAAGTGTCTGCCGTAGCTGTGTTGATGCTGTAAGCAATGCTGGAGTGTCCTGTCCAGGGCAAGACCTGGGTAGTAATTATGGAGAATCAGCTGTTGGCCTTGCAGTTATACCCCTCTCTATGCCCTCAGTGGTCAAAGGGAAGGAGAGTAGATGACAATATGATTGGCACCAGTGTTGCAGAAAGAATTTGTGAGTATAGCTGATGATTGCAACAGACCGCCTTTGGGACTCTGGCTCCAGATTTTCTGTCTGGGTTTATTCCTATAGCTGGATGGCCATCGGTCTTCTTCTTTTGTTTTTTTTAACGTTTTTCTTTTTACAATTAAGGTTGTTGGCCACCAAGTCAACCTTTTAGCCTCAGGTGAGGACCAATGTCTATTACAGCTTGGTTTTTGAAGGACTTGGTTTAAAATTCTCCTAGAAAAGTTGCCTTACTAGGCTGTCGAGTCTTTTCTACCCACTGTTAGCCATTGATCTCATCAGAGAGATTCATCTGCCTAGTTGGACCACACTTGGTCTCAGCTCTACCCTTTGGCAATCAGAGCTACTGAAGCCTCGTGACCTCAACAAAGTGGTGACCTTTCTGAGAGGGATGGCCGTCTTTACGGGTTTGCCGTAAGAAATTATGGTTTAGGGGCGATTACGGCCAAATTATATTATAGCGAGGGTATGTGCTTTTGAATATCATTGCCATTGCGTTCTTCGTTCTCTGGTGTTATCCTTGTACATGGTAAAAGTACTCTTTTGGGTCCTCATTTTACCACAAGCTCAGCTCGTTATTACTCCAAGCCTCAAATGGGTTGACATGTCCGCCATCGGTGACTTTCCTGAATCATGGCCTTTTTGATCCATCAACTAAATATTTACACTCCAAACAAGTCTAATCATATTACTGCAACAGAACGGTAAAAAAGTTCTGTTCTGTTCCGCAAGTAGTGGGTATGGTGGCAGTTGTGACAGGCCCACAATACTTGACTTTAACTTTTTGTCAAGAGAGCTGGTGAATTTCTTTTCGTTTCAGTGCTAGTTCGTTAACAAAGATAAAGAAGGGACAAAATCAGGGATGCTGATTTTTTAAAATGTGAGGGCTATTTTCGAATCGGCCTTTGTCTTCTGCAATTTTAAACTCACTGTGTAAAGATTCAGGTTATGACTGTAGAAGTCAAATCAAGAAATCATTTTAGATGTTTATACATTGTAGTAGCAAACTGTTGTTAGGGAATTGGAAAGAATGTGTTCATATCTTAAGAATTAAGGCGTGATAAAGACAAAATCAGTATAGCATCAATTAAAGAATACACCCCAAGAGTTATCAAACTGTAAATTTTCTTGTCGCATAGATGAGTGAACTCAGAGTCAATTGTACAAAAAAAAACTTTTGCTTGTGAACTATTTTATACTGTATTAGATGGAAAGAATCATATTAGCCAATAGAAAATTAAGAAAGAAGATATGAAAACATACCCTCAATGATCTGGCATTAAATTTTATTTTGCCTGCCACCAAATCAAGGACCTGAAAACAAATGTTGAGATGTTTACTTTATAAATTTTGTAACAGGTCAGCAGCATAATAAATTTTAATTCATTGCTTATGAAGTAAGTCCTGTAGATTTGTGACTTTAAGTAACTGAAGTTGACATTCACCTGAGCACTCTTCTCAAGCCTTTCACTGCCAGCTATGAGAAACAACATCTTTCTTTTCCTAAACTAGTAAGAAACATTTGATGAAAAATATAATTTCAGAATTCTTGTGTTCATTTTACTGTGTCAAGAAGTGGATGTCGCATTGATTAATATTAAAGTCTTAAGTTCAGATTGATTAATATTAAAGACTTAAGTTCAGATTGAACAAAATAAAACCGCTGATGGTGGCAATAAGGAAACATGCCTCTCCTTTTGATGTTTTTAGCCCATCAATGAATTTGGCAGTGAAAGGGTTAAGCAAGGACAGAGGGAGATTTATTTTTACGCTTCAAATCTCTAGGGTTGGAACTTGACATTTATGAGCCAGTGAGAAGTAAGAATAAATTTTCAACCTTCCTCCAATTTTAAATAAATGTAATTGTTTCCACATAACATTTCTTATTTAAACTGGCTGAGGTTATGGCATGTATTTATGCTATGGACTTTGTACATGTGCAAGCTTGTGGAAACATTTTGATACCACCAAAGCTTTGTGTATTAAAACATTTTCTTAGAATTTGTGAAAGGAAAGCTCTGTACATTTAATAAATACCAATGTTGAAATACATCTACTACGTAAAGTATGTTTACAGGAAGAGAAATGTCTTGCACACTTCTTGACTGTGTTAATACCACAGAATAACTGTCTGCATCTTTGTTTTCAATATGTTATATTTATTAAAACACTGTTTAAAAATATTTTAACATGGTTTTCTGGAGAATCTTGGTCATTCTTATACACTTCAGTTGACTTCTGTATCTATCCATTGTAATTGTATGTCTATGTGTGACATAACCCAAGACTTAAGAATATGCTTATATTTTATCATTCACATGCCACACAAGAATTTGGTAAACCTTGAAAAGTAAAAAAAAAAAAAAAAATAGTGTTTTCTTTTAATTCAATAGTACAAATTTAACTGATATTGAAGAAAATGAAATAGCGATCACACTTTCAGCTTGCGGTAATTTCTCAAACATAAAGATTTCCATTTCTTTACCCTGTCTAAATACAATTTGCTACCAGATTACGCTTGAAAGTAGGTTAGTGTCTGCCCAAATCATGAACATTTGTTTTAGAAAATTAGAAAAAGAGACAGATGCTCAGTGATAAGAAAAAACGCTAAAGGCAGTGAGGGAAATGTGCAAATGTTGTTTCCAATGACAGGCAGGAATCAGCAATAAAGAAATGACTGACAGAAGAGTGCATATTGCCGCTCTTTGTACTTGGACATACAGGTGAATCTATTGAATAGGTTTAGTAATTCAACTCCAACAAATCGATTCAGTGAGAAAAAAAGCAGAGCACCTTCAAAGCCTATGAGGCCTATGGAGCCGGGGCTTGTCCCAGTTTGGGTAGGGTTAACAGGATGCTAGTCTGTATAGATTTACTCCCCAGCAGAATATGCCGGTACCCAGTTTGCACCTGGGTTGGGAGAAGAAAAATGGTGTAAAGTGTCTTTTCCAAGGATACAAGGTCGGATTCAAACCCAAGACCCTTGAATTGAGAATCCAACACTCAAACCATTCAGCCATCACACCAGCTCAATCTGTTCTATCTCTGTGAGAACTAGTGAGTGAGAGAGAGAGAGAGAGAGATTAATTCTGTAATGTAATCAGCCCTTAAGAAATGTGAGTTTATTTCAAACTTCAGGCCTTTGAAGTTAAAAGTGGACTAATCTGTCGAATTTCAGATTTTGATTAACTGTAATGTCAAATGTTATTTTATCATTAACCTTTATTCATAATTCCGAAGCCATGCATTTTGTGCAGCGACCATAATGGATTAATGAGTAGTTAATGGATAATTTCAAGCCACTTATATTATTTTTAACGAAACAGCAATTCTGGGACGTCCCATATTCAATTATTTCGGTAAGAATAAATTTAATCGTATGATTTTTTTTTGGTATTAGATTAAAGTGCAAATTCAGACTTTTCCAAGGGTATGCATAACTCAAAGTTCTCTCAAATATCCACTTACTGGTGTTGATTTGAGGAAATGGGTCTCATATTTAAAGTAAGTTCCTTTAAGGCCAATGAAGCCCATAGAGCAGGAGCTCATCCCCGGTTTTGGTAGCATGAAGCAGAACAGATGATTTTTACATCATCTCCTAGACAGGACGTTAGCCTGTCATAGATTTACTTCCCCAGCAGAATCTGCCAGTACCCAATTCACACCTGGGTTGGCAGAGGAAAAAATGCAGTAAAGTATCTTTTTTTCTTTCCCACCATGGTCGCCACCCAGATTCGAACCCTGGACCTTTGGATTAAGAGTCCAATGCTCTAACCATTCGGCCACTGCACCACTGGTCTCATATTTAAGCCTTGAAATTTGTGACGGAGAAGGAAGCCCTATATAATAAGAAAGGAGTTCACAACTGGTGCTCTCATGTGTGGAATATCTGAGCACAAGCACATGGTAAAAAACAAAACAACACAATTGTTAAGTTTGAATGGTTTAATCATAATGTATAATGTGAGCCAAAAATGAGAAAAGCTACAAGTTCTGTTATAATCAGTATAGTGACTAGGAAGAAACGTAGCACACAGACTGCTATAGAATTTTGATGACTTTGTGCTTTAACTTAAGCCTCATTCTGAGTGGCACTGTCTCTCGGCGGTCATGTACATCTCAATCTCAGGTTCTTCATGAGAGAAATTATTTACCTTCCAAATCACAAGTGCGCTATAAATAATTACGTCTCACTTTTGTCTGATACCACCCACCTCTCCCATCAAAAAAGATCCTGGGAGAAAGCTAAGTGCAGCACTTCATTGTTTTTCATCATCTATGAGAGATGGATGACTGACTCGGGTTTTTTTTGTCAAGACTTTTTCATCAAATCTTATTTCTGATTACAGCTTGGAATCAGCGTCAAATAGTACATGTAATGCAGAATGATACCAAGTATGCATTTAATGCATTGCAGGGATTTATTTTTATATCCTTTTTTCCCAGGGGTTATCTAGGTCAAATTTTTACATCTCCCCTTTGGATGACCAACCATTAAAACGTGGGGCACACTGTGTTTGTGGTCTTGTGTCACTTCCTTTTTGCTTCTGACATGAAGCAAGCGACTGACACTTGATGAACACACTCAGATTCAGATTGAGCTATAACTCAGAAATAAAAAGTTTGTATAGTGGATTTAAGGTAAAAATGATACTCCTAATAGGAATTTCTGTAGCACTTTGTAGATCAATTATAGAAGAAAGAAACTGATAAAAGATAGAAAAAAAAAAGCATATTTACAAAATGAAATGCAATTTTCATTAGATCTAGATCTTGTCATTTACTCCATTTTGCAACTGAAATTGTGTGCTACATTTTAATAACATAAGAATGGAGATACTGGCCAATCAAAGCACTATTAATGGAGGTAGTCTGAATAAAAAGGAGATCTCTATGTGAGAGAGAGAGATTATTATATATCAAGATTTTTTACATAATGTAAGTAATGACTCTGATGAACATATCCCAGGTGCCTGCTTAATTAGCCCGAACAATAACATCTATAGTTAATGACTCAATATCCTTTCTCCATGATCAGCCCATTACTTCACAAATTAAATTAATATGAAATACATTTTGAGAGTATGCCATTTTTTCATTTCTTAAGGCCAAAGAGTATTCTTTATTTCTGATCTTGTTGAGCAATTTATCTGAGAATCTCTTGTCAAATGCAAATCCTTACACTAAAAGCAGATAAGGCTGTTTTTGGAGACAGCACAGTTGCAATTTATATGAAAAACAAAACAAATATAAGGCCTTACTTATTACTAGAGAAAGGTCAACTCTAAATTAATAACAAGCATGTTGAAAAGTTAAAGTAAGACTCACACATCTGTTACAAGCCGTACGTTTCAAAGTCTCTAATGTGAGAAAAATGATGATGCTCTGACCTCTAATCTTAAATCTTAGCATACAGAAAAAGATGAATGTTGGCAAGATAATAACATGTTCTTATTAACATGGCGCTTGAATACAAACATCTTAAAAGTAACTTCTAATTGCATACAAAAGTATACACCGAACTTTACATACATTAACATTCAGAAATTAAAAATTACACATCTAAAATGCTTCTATCAAAGAAATGGCTGATTAGTAGTCATGTCATAAAGCAGTATTAAATACATGTACAAATTAATAAAATATGTAAATATAATCTCAATTTCAAAGTACAGTGTACTCTATGGAGATAAACTCAAGACGAGTGCATGAAGATGTAAGCTACTACAATGTATTAAAGTGTCCATATTTTTTCAAGCTTAGCTACAACTGCAAGAAAAGAAGTTGAAAAATATAAAGATGCCCACGGACAGAAAGCCACAGAGAGCAAAGCTAACCCACTGTGCAATCTGTCAGTTGTGGCACATCCTACGTTTTGCTACGATCAACATAACTAAATTCACCAACTATGCAGTGACTGATTGCCTCAATACAGGCGATCTGCTTCATCCTTCTATGAATTTTCATGGCTAGTGCCACATTGGGATTTCACGCTACCAGCTTGTACGGCTGCCTTTCAGACAGCTGCTCTCAACTCGTCCTAACAATAAAACTAACACATCAAGTCATTCCATCTGAATCACCGCTAATTCTGTACAATATGTATTGGTAAAATCACTCCGTATGGAATGAGTTACGGTTTTGTTGAATAAAATGCCTCTAAACAGTGCACACATCCAATGTCATAAAAACAATTAGAAAATATTTTTTTATAAACTTTGTCATTTAAACACACCTAATTGATGAACCTATGGCCATTCCAAAGGAGTTCCCAATAAAAGCCCCGTCACTCTTAAAGCAATGAGTACGAGAGGTGCACACATTATGATAAAGAGAACAGCTTGATTGCTCTGTGAATTAAATATTAATGAGTTAAAGTTAAAGAAGTGTTTTACAACATTCATTGATGAATAAATTCTTCTAGTGTTCACACTTACGAGACAGGTAGAGGCAACCAGGTGGACTTTGGGTGAATAGGAAGTGAAGTAAGCGAACAATTTGTACTAAGTCTCTTTTTACAAAACTCCTTCATCTTATAATAATTTTCTATAAATGCTGGGACAGACAGCATGTTGTATGCATTTTTTGTGAAGCAGAAAAAAAAAGAAAGCACATGTACAGGAAATGTTATTGAACTTGTCAATGAACAAAAAGTATAAGATCCTTAAGCGGTTTTAACAATATAAATTTTATCATGATTAAAAATACAAACAGTAAAACAATGGTTTTCCAAGCTCTTTGCCCTTGTGGCTTATTTTGCCTTACTTTCAAACTCTGTCTCTGAATTCACTTTTTAAAAAATTGTTGCACACTGACATATATGCAAATCAATGCATCCATAAATTAAACTGTCTAGTTTAAGTTTTGAGATTTCTCCCCTCTTTTTTTTACACTTCAACTATTAAAGAATTGTACATCAACCGAAATCCAGTAAGCCAGGAAAACAAAATTAAGTCTACTGCAGTGAGAAAGAAATCTACAGCTTGGTCTTAAGCCCCAATTTGCAATAAGAGCATATTCTATCCACTGGGCTGAAAATTAAAACGTCTTTGAACAAAACTAGCCCCTGCAAGTCTTCACCATACTCAACAGTTTTATACAACGTAACCTGAATGATGTTTTCACAATATTCACTAATAATTGCATACAAAAATTCCCTGCCAAAGGCCTGTTATGGTTAATTCACTTTGGACCCATCAAGCAAAATGACAAGGAGCAAATCAAGTGGTTGGTGTATTTCTCCATTGAGACTACACGTATAGCACTGCAGCTCCTTAGTCTGAACTACTGCAGCAACGGTGCATTCAGCATTTACTGCTCCAAGGCTAGACCTCGCTTACCTTAATCATAAGGAAGAAAATCATGTGACCTCAACCTTAAGCGGACAGATTTTTTTTTATTACTAAAAATAAAGAATGTAAGTAAAAAAACTGTTGGGGTGGCACAGTGGCCAAATGGTCACAGCATAGGACTCCTAATCCATGGGTCCTGGATTCGAACCCTAACCGTGTTGTGCTCTTGGGAAAGACACTTTACATACATCATTTTTCCTCTTCCCACCCAGGTGCGAATTGGGTACCGGCATATTTTGCTGGGGAAGTAAACCTATGACAGACTAGCATCCAGTCTAAAAGATGATGTATAAATCTTTTGTTTCACTTCACGCTACCGAAATCAGGATAAGCTCCAACTCTATAGGCCTCATAGACTTTGAAGAAACTATACCAAAAAAAAATGTTGACAAGGCAGTAAAAGGTTTAAGGGAGTCAAAAGTTAGTGGGATCAATGATGAATTAAAATAATCTTTGCTGGCTGATATTTCTGCATTTTGTCCATGAATTGATGAGAATCCCAATTAATACAAGAATTCTACAAGCTATATTTTTATCACATGTTCATGAACACAAGCATCAACTGCAAATAATTTCTGAATGAAATATTTTATCACACACAACGTATATCACAACAAATAGAAAACACATTTTGTAAACAAAATATTTTTCAAGTGATTTTTGCGTAGTAAAACATGAAGGGCATGGAATAGTTGTTACAACAGATAAATTGTGACATTCTTGGATGTACAAAATTTATCAAATGGATATTTATAAAATGAGTTCCACGACAACACAAAGCAATGACTTTATACTCTTCAAAAAGTGGCTGAGCAATTAGGCTGCAGGCCATGCAGTCATAAGATTTGGGGTTCAAATCATGGACGTACAAGTCCTGACATTGTGAAAATATACTTCATAATATAATTTTTTTACTTCCCATCCAGATTTTTTTAAAAAGTTTTTGACCAAAATCAGCTTAATGCATTTCTTTTTTTTTTTTTTTAAATCAAATACTTGCTTTTGAAACATTTGTTTTTTGTTCAATTTGAATAATGACAAAATAAAATCTTTATTTGTCGACCAATAATTGTTTTTTAATTTCCTTTTAAATAAAAAAAAATATAAACAGTTTATATAAACGTCATTTGTGAACATAAGATTCATCATACATATAATGCATCAAGTTGGTCAAAGTAAGGTGAAGAAAGTGGGGAGAGATTGCACCGTGCATGTAAAGAATTGCTGCTGCTCCTACACATCTACAACTGACTGATCTATTGCTCTTCAGCTCATTGCACTAAACAGGCGCTATCGGTATCTGCCAAGATGTGTGTAACATAATAAAAGCACTTTTATTTGAAGAATTTGCTTGCAGAATTACAAATATTTTTGCAGTGGAAGAACATTTTGAACAATTAACTTGAATTACTGAGTAAATGCCTCACTGTTTGAACCAAAAAATGAAGAGGAAGAATACATCCATTTGAAATCATGTATGACATCTTGACATCTCAATTTTGTTTCAAAAATGGTTTCATTTCCAAAATCGAATATGGACCACCTTGCGCAATCTCATTGTCACAAACTCACAGACGTACCAATTTTTCAAGAAAAAAAAAAGGGGGGGCGTAAGTGTTTTCAAAATTATCAAATACAATCTATCCTCAGGCAAACATTAAATCTTTCCTAAAGTTTAGGCTGTGGGCGGGGGACCAGAGGGTGCTGGTCGGGCCTGGTTAGGGTTTAGGCTTCTCATCTTGTAGTACTCCGTCACTTGCTTTGGGACCTCGGCTAGAACGTGACTCGCCAGTTCTGCAGAAGAGCTCTATCAAAAAGCAAACAAAAATATTTTGTAGTCAGAAAAAGAAAAGTTCATTAAAAGAAACAAGGCACACAGACAGCATTTAGATTTAAATGATTTATCTGATGCGACTCTCCTGAAGTGGGTGTTGTTGACTACAAGCAAGAAAAAGATATATATCAAATTCAAACTCATATTTCATTACTAGCTTTTCGTGTCTTTATTAATATGCCATTGCAATTGTTCTTAAAAAAAAATGGCTTATAAAATTAAAATGCTTGCAAAGCCATAGCTGAAATAACTGGTCATCCTCCTTAGTGGAGACCCATTGTTTTCAATCTCCACACAGGAGGTAATGAAGAACCACACTCTTTCTCATATTTATACCAAACATTTCTAAGAAGAATAAGAAAAAAATAAAAGGACCTACCTCTTTAAATTCTCTAAAAGGCACAAACTGAACAATATCTCTCTTCACTGGTTCCCCTGACGGAGACTTCAGAATGCCATTGTCTCCATCCAGCTCGTTCATGTCACTGAAATCTGCACCACCAACTCCTACAATGATCAGCGACATTGGCAGTTTACTGGCCTGCACTATTGCATGCTTGGTGTCCGCCATATCACTGAGAACACCATCGGTGAGAAGGAGAAGCACGAAGTAGGCCTGAGAAACAAATATACAGAAAACGTTCAACAAAAATTTACCCATATCTTGTACATAATATACCCAAATGTTCAGCTGCAAAGTATACATTAAAAAATATAATAAATGCCACATTCTTCACTTCATTTAAACGGCAAAGGATCGTGAGATGTGTAACTTTGTGCCAGATGCAGCATACTTATCTATTAAGGACAATGTTTTCTTGCTCTTCACTAAAGAAAAGATAAGATGAATCTGGCTGCTTCCATTTTCTCTATTTTATCCCCAGGCCAAGTCACTACTATCACACCCGTGAGTGACACATTGAAGAAGCGTTAAAAAAAAATATAGAACCCTGGCTGCTAGAAAAAATGGAATGGTGGTGGAGACTTTGTTAATTGATGGACAACTTTCCCAGGGAATTGAAAGTCAAGCAAAAAAAGGGAATTTCAACTTTTGATCCATAGACCTGGACAACATACAATGAGGAAGACTGGTGGTTGAGACTTCGTTAATTGATGGACAACTTTTTCAGGGAATTTGAAAGGCAAGAAGAAAAAGAGTATTTCCACTTCAGATCCATCGACGTGGATGGCATACCTTCAGGAAGGAAACAAACATACTTTTAATCCATTGTTAATCCATATTCAAATACAGGAACTCAGTACGCATAATTATATATGCAAAACATAAATTTCATAATAAATAATGTGAAACCTACATGTGCTCCTTTCATGGGTTCTTCCTGCTGAGCTGCCTGGGCAAACCTAGCCACATGGTTGACGATGGGCGATACAATAGTCGGCCCATACAGCTGCACGTACTGAATACAGTTGGTGTAGGCGGCAAGCACGCCATCAATTCCTGTAAAAAAAATTTTTATTTTTATTCTAAAAGACCAAATTAGAAAAACAGAATATATGTCAAACATGAGGGAAAAAAATTGTTCTGTTTCCTTTATTTGGCTTTGGCTTGATCAGGTTGTTTATCATTGGTTTTCCAGTCTTGTTTCTGTTGCAGATGGTGTTTCCTTTATAAATTCTTCTTACCGATTATATCACAACTACCAAGCCCTGAGAGTACTGTTTCTCTTGCCTATCCACTCTCTGCTGATAGTAGGCTACAAACATAAGTTCTCCATTTCCCGTCTTGTGCCGCCTCGAATTCTTTCTGGTGCTTTTATTCTCTGGCCATCTCATCCTCTACCTCTTTCATCCATGCCGCTTTCAGTTGTCCACTTCTCCGTCAGTATTTTTCTTCTTTTTGGCACAGGAGTACCACCTACTTTACTCAGATTTTGAAATAGTCAAATCATTCGATTTTTGTCATCTAAGGTGTCCTGACTATTTAGTGTAGGCGTATGAACTCTATATTAGGAGTTTATATGCAGGTCAATCTTACCCGTGCACTTGTCAGACATGCCAACCCACATTTGAGACATGAAGTAATCACGAGCTGAACTCGCAGTAAAATGAGGACAAGGATAACACCAGAGAATGAAGAATGCAACAGCAATGAGATTTAAAAGCATATATCCTCGCATAATTTGGCCGTATTTGCCCATAAACCCAATCTGTGTGGAGGGGTGTCGCAAAGAATTGCTCCCACCGTATGTCTGCGTGATCGTACAAGGCAACTAAAAGACCAAATAGGTGGTGGACCCGATACTGAGCTTCCTGGTCCTCAAGATTGGGGGTTGGACTTAGGGTTAACACCCCTATTCTGTAAAAATAAATAAAGTTACAAAAACACATACGGGGGAAAAATGCACTCAAGTCTTGGGAGAAGTTGGAGTTTCCTACAAGGAATGTATCATGCCCAAAGGTCAAAGCCGCAAGGACGCCGCTGAGCAGATGCCTCCAACTTCAAACAAGGATCTCCGGATTGGTTCGTGGAATGTTAGGACCCTATATGAGGCTGGGAAGACTGCACAAGTCACAAAAGAAATGAAGAAGTACCGGCTTGATATACTGGGCATCAGCAAGACCCACTGAGGCCAAGCTGGACAAAAGAAGACAAGGACAGGTGAGTTGATGATCTTCTCAGGACATGAAGACACAGGGATGCATAGAGATGGAGTAGCAATCATATTGAACAAGAGAGCCCAGAAAACATTCA
>JBDFRD010011778.1:0-15940 GCA_039654405.1 Bullina lineata | reverse complement strand
CTATTGATGAATACTTATTTTGTAGGATGTATAAATAATTTAATGGAATAGAATTCTGATAAGATGAAATTTTTTTTCCAATTATGTCCTATTGTTGAGAAACTTTTAACATTTTGAAACTTATTATTTTTGTTTAGATCATATTGAGTTCAGGTCTACTTGTTTTTGTATTGTAATCATGGACTAACTATTTCTAAAAAATAATAAAAATCATGCTTCTTAAAAGAGAATTGGAAAAAGATATAAATCTCCAACTGTTACTTTTACAATGGGTTCTTATTCATTTTGTAATTTTTTTTCCTGCAGTTGTGTTGCTTCAGAATGGGGAAGCCTATGCTTTTGGAAGTAACAACAATGGACAACTTGGCCAGGGGGACACAAAAATCAAGTAAGTTCGATTTTTGATTTGGTTTAAGCAAATTGTAGAATTGTAAACCAGTTGTGAAAATGGAGATAAAAGACTTCCTGCCTCAAACAGAACACATGGTTGTGAAAATCATAATTAGAATTTTGTCAGATTTCATGAGTTTGAAGCCTTTGACTTTACCATTGAGTTTTGTAACCACTGTGCTACTATACCTTCAGTTTTGTGATTTTGTTAGACCTTCTTTTAGGAGAATTTTATGTGCTGTGTTTGAAACAAAGTGTAATGGAAAAGGAAAAATCTATGGAGAATCTTGCTAAAAAAGAAGGCTCTTTTTTTCACTGAAGGTTCATCGTAATAATGCTTGATAATTAATCTGAAGTAAGATGGAAATAAATGGCAATAGAATGTATTATCTGAATATAAACAAATAACTATACCATGCATATTTGAAATATTTATTGTAATAAGTTTAATAAAGAGAATAAACTAGCTAGTTAATTATTGATCAACCTAACAATGAACATTTTATCGTGTACAGAGGTCGTCCTACTAAAGTTGCACTTCCACTGCCTGTGACGATGGTTGCTGCCGGCAGCCATCACTCAGTCTTCCTCATGAATAATGGGCAGGTGTTTACATGTGGGGACCACCAGGTGAAACCATCACAGATTGTGTTTTACAGTTCACGTTGTGTCTAAGGACGATTCCTTCATTCCAAATTTTTTTTTTTTTTTTACTGTGAACTTTTCTGCTTCTTTATTTGGAAGTCTCATACCGCTGATGATATTGATGCGTATGTGCCTATCACTCACGTGTGCATGTGCTGCGCTGCGACCTCCCCCCCTACCCCCAACCCCCAATAACACTGTGTATTGAGATGTCACTATGTTTTCTCTTGATTTGCACCCTTTATTTCACGTTCCTGTATTAATTTGTTGAAAACAATTACTTTTTATAGATTGATTCTAGTAGATGATCTCGCCTTTAATTGGAAATATTTGACATTGCTTTGATGAGTTAGAAAAATTTGAGGGGTTTCCATGTTCAAATTTTGATTTGTATATTTCCCTGTCGTTCAGAAAGGAGCATTGGGACGGAATGGACTAGATGAAACTTCAGCAATGAAAGCAAAAGCATGTCCCTGGTATTGCATTCCTGGTATTGCTCCTGGCATTGGTAAGTGGTCATTCCGTTTTCTCAATATCCTCTAGTTTTATTTTTTAGAAAGATAGTAAAATATCTGTTTGTTTGATTTTAAGTTTAAAAATGTATGGTTGTCTTTTAATGACATTAGTTTCAATTTCAGGTACCAAATATGGCCGGAGAGCTACCTGGATAGGAGCCAGTGGTGATGCAACTATTATGCGGGTGGATGAGTCTCTTATCAATGCCCACACTCTCACTAGATCCAACATCTTTGCCAGCAAGACTTGCATTGGTATGAGCAAAATAGAAAGCCGGCTAGATGATTAGTACAGAGATAAGGATGAATTTAACTAGGGGGCAAAGTAACATATTTCCTTCTTTATTTTTGTCAAGAAAAGAGTGATAGAATTACGCTGGTAGGCAGATATTCATGTAGGTGGAACATACAATTTATATAATAATAATTTGCAGTTAGGAAACACTCTATTGCAATTCATGACAAATATATATGGAGATATGCAGGGATATTCATTAGCTTGAATAGTAGAGCATACAAAGACTATCCATGCATTGTGGGTTCGATTCTGATCTGATTGGTGTTTTGCTCACAGTCCTGAGCCCTAGCTCAGTGATACCATAATTGTAGCATCTCTGTTAAGGATTTAGATGGGAGGTAGCAAAAAAGATTGATTGAATGAATTGTTACGTAAGGTTCAATTCAATTATGAAATATGAAGTTTAAATACATTTTCTAAAGTAGATAAGATTTAAGAGGATATTGTTTTCTGCTGATGTTAGTTTAGCTTGTATGAAATCTACTACTGAATTTATTGTTTTGTGAAGAATGTTCTAACTGATCAAGAGGTCTCTCGTAACAGCTTTAATACTTTATGTACATTCCTGTATCAGTGTTTATGCCATGTTTAAGCATTACATCTAGTGTTATCATCATCTTAGACATATTGGGTTAAAAACCTGTCTGATTGCATAGCTTATTTAAATTAACTAAATTAACATATTTTTATCCTTTTCTTGACAAATCTGATGAAAGGCAAAGCATGACTTTCGAACTGCATTATTGTAGGGGCTGAATTTTTGTTGTTACTTAGAATAATATTTTATCTTTGATTATCTTCTATTCCTCCAACTATTTTGATCAATTGTGAAATATTTTTGTTTTATGTAGGATTGATCCCAAGAGGAGAAGATAATGCTGAATCAATGAAATGCCTCATGATCAGTAAAACCGATGGTAACTGCAAAAGGTTTGTTATGTTTTCTGACATATTTAGAGGTGGGTTTTTTTTGTTTTTTTTTTGCTTTGAATTATAAAAGTTGAAAAAGAAATATAAAAGCAAGTTTTGGCTCTTTGTGTAAATAGTAACAAAGATCACAGCAGGTGAATTGAAGTATCTAAGTATCTGTGGCAATGAGAGATGCTTAAGATGTGAATAATTATGATCATTTCTATTGATCACTACCAGTTACTCTTGACAAATTCATTTTTTAAACTACTTTTATCTGTATTGGTTCTAGTTTCATTGGAGATGAGCAAGCCAACTTGAGTAATCAGGCAGTGTGTTTGGACCCGGTGTATGATGTCCTGTGGGGGTATGTATATGAATATTTATCCTTTTTCAAATACAAATGCAATGTTTTACAAATAACAGGTACTTTAGGAAGATGATGGCTGCCTGCTCATATAGCTTATTGTCAGCTATTCTAAGGTGATAATCTTATTCATGGAAAAATGTCACTGAAAATTGAACTGTTTGAAAGATTGACTATCTTCATAGAATAAAAGTATGTAGTTTAGTGTCACACTATAAAGAGAAGAAACTGGGTGAGTTTCTCTTGTATCCACACACAGCTAATCACTTAGGAGGCTCAAATACGTAGTGGCTTTGTTAAACAAATTAACAAATTAAGTTTGAGGTTTCCTGTTTATTGTCTCATGTTCTGATCAGATGTATGGCAAACAATTTCTTGGCTAGACATCCTGTCATCAGACAACTAAACTTGTCAATTCCTCAGGTACAATCCGCGAACACAGGAGATCCGCTGCTACAATGTGATGATAGGGGAGGCTCAAGATCTTCGCAGGATTGATCCTGGTTACTGTGACATCTTCAGCCCAGAGCTTGCAGTTCCAACTCGTAGTGGTTGCCAGGCAACGCGCTCTCACTGTGCCTTGCATATGTTGGGTGAGCAGAATGCCTCATGAACCTAAGCTTTAATTAGTATTCTTGATGACCATCTGAATTTTGACTTCACATGTATATTCTTTTTTAAATTTATTTAATATTGAATTGTGTCAGACATGCCAAGTTTACGGCTTCGTAGTAAGAAATTACGGGGAGCCGTCAGAAATTACGGTTTACGGGCAATTACGGTGAGGAAGTAATGAATGTATGCTTTTAAATCTCATTGCCGTTGCTTTCTTCGTTCTCTGGCGTCACCCTTGTATGCGGTAAAATTACTGTTTTGGTTCCTCATTTTACTGCGAGTTCAGCTTGTCTTTACTCCAAGCCTGAAATGTGGTCGGCATGTCTGTTGTGTACATGTTTGTTCATTTTCACTAATGGTTTTAATGTTTTATACTGGACTAATTATAAGATGGAGAATTATTGAACTCGAGCCTTTCCTTTTATGATTTTATGCAGGGTGTTTGGACACTCTGACAGTGGCCAATGAGCTGAAGCTACAGGTGACAGAGGAAAGCAAAGAGAAAGCTGCCAGCAGCAAGGTGTACAGTAAGGAGGACTACACCATTGTCAACAGATTTGAAAGTAAGAACTTTATTATTTCTCCTGTCGGCCATCCTCCAGTGTAGTGTAATATTATTCTCTAACAGTTGAGAGAATGTTATGGTACATTGATTTCTAATATCTTTTTTGTATAGATATTTATCATTCATGAAGGGCATATTTTTATTGTTTACCCATTTTAAGTAAATTGTAAAGTTGAAAAGAGTCATTATTTGAAAGAGCGACAGGAACTTTAGAAAGTAATTTTTGACTGGTCATTTCTCCTTAGGCCATGGTGGTGGCTGGGGTTACTCAGGCCATTCGGTGGAAGCTATACGCTTCATGTGTGACTCTGATGTTCTTCTGGGGGGCTTTGGCCTGTTTGGTGGCAGAGGTGGCTACCTGGGAAGGATAAAGGTGAGTCAACAACCTATGAACTGAAATGAAACAAGAGTTGCTTATTCTTATAGTTTTCAATTTATGATTAAATTGTTATATCCTTTCATTTTCTTCCTCATCTTTAAATAAAGTATCAGCTGGATCTAAAACCCTGCTATTTTTCTTCAACATTGCACGAGATGAGGGTGTGACACATGTCAGAAATCCCCTACTGTAAATGTTTAAAAACTTCATACGGTTCATTGTGTCCTCAGATTTATGAGCTTGGCCTTGAAGGTGGTGATAATGAGGGAGATGGCGAACTGCTGGCAGAGACTGAGGAAATGCAGTTTGTTTGTGGAGCCAGGTACAGTGTTGTGTTAGTTGTTGATTCTAATTATAGCAAAAAGTTAATGTAACTCGATATTAGTTTATAATACAAACATTGAGACGTTATATACATTTTTTGCAGCTATTTTTTTATATTTTTTTTATAATAAGACTTTTTATTGCTTGATATACATAATCTAAACTATTTTGAACCTCTTTAATCTGAGAACCTCGGATAGAAGGAAACCGAAAAATAATATGGCAGTGTCATAGTGTTAGGATTTTACCAGAAATTGATACTCAAATATTGAAGAATGTGACTTGTTATCGTCAAACAGAAATACTATTAAAATTTTAGAAGACAAGCTAGATTCACACAGGTATCAAAGATATTCTACCCTCACTCTCTTCTAAATGATTTAAATAAACTATGAATTACTGTCTGTCCCCTCATTAACGACCCCTCCAGTAACAGTCACCTGTGCATACAAATCATGCTTTACTAATGCAATAATGTTTTATACTAAAGAAATTGTGTACCAGCATAATGTATGAGCTTTATTTGTTTTATTTTTATTAACCATTATTCACAGAGAGAAGTATGCAATGCTTTTTGATGAGCCTGTCCCAGTCCAAGCTAATTTCTGGTATATTGCCTGGGCTCGAATCTCTGGACCTAGTTCAGACTGTGGAGCCAATGGGCTCTCAGCTGTTCACACTGATGACTCGTGAGTATATTTTTCATGGTGTCTTCAGCTAAATCCTCTTTTATTCCAGAGCAGGTTTGTTATGATATATGAGCTAATATTAAAAAAAACAACAACAAAAATTCGAAAAATATGGATATAAGATGAGATGTGGTAGAGGAAGGAGGCTGTTCCTCCCCGTTTTGGTTGTTAGGACAGTTTCATTCACACCAACTTTGACAAGATATTTTAGACTTTGTGGTTGATTATGCCCTGAAGACCTTCAAAGACCTTTACTTACAGTGACAAACAATTTGTAACTAAGTGTGGAACATATGGTTTTGTTTTGATTCGAAGTGAACGCTGTTTCCTCAGGGTTGTGTTCAAGTTCAAAAGCTCCAGAAAGTCCAACAACGGCACGGATGTAAACGCTGGCCAAATACCTCAGCTGCTTTACAAGTAAAAACTTTACTTTGTACCTTATGTTTGAGCCTGTATTAATTTTTTTTCAATTTATGGAGGATTTACCACAGTCAAGTAATTTTACAGACTAAGAACTTTTATTTTAAAGTTAAAGAAGTTTCATTAATCTATTCACAATGAATACTTTTATGCATTCAATATTTTTACATTAATTTCTATTTGACATTTATAAGAACATGTTTCATTTGACCATGCAATTGTTTCATAGGCTTCCTCCCAGGGACAGCCCCACAGTGACAAGAAAGGCTGACCTTGTGGACCCTGCACACATACTCAGCTCAGAGTTTTCTCACACTGTTACCGCGGTTGGTATTACCTTCTCTTTTGCATATTTAGTGGATTGTGATATTTATTGAAGCTTAACTCCTGTTGGTTGTTTTTTTGTGATATTTTCTTCGTAATAGAAAGATTTCTTGAAAGTCAGTCTTGTTAGTTTAACATTATGACAGGTTGAGGTTTTTTTAAAACTTACATGGAGCAAAATATTAATTGAGTCTGTCCAACATAACCTTAAATTAGTGTAGTTTGAACTGGCTCAAATGTATATTATATTTCAAACAATTTATTTAAAGCAAAAAACTGGTGAAACTTAAAGTAAAGTCCTTTTGGAAGGAATATCAAATAGTGACATGCTTAAAATTAAAATACACCAAAATAATAAAGTATCTGCATTTCCAAAATACCTTTTTGTATCCGCCCCATATTTGACTGTGAATCACAGTCAATATGTGTACAACACAAAAGGAAAATCAACAATGCAATGTTGCACAAATTAAAACAACAAAATTAACTGAACCCTTTTATGTCCCTCCCAGTCTGACTTTGAATCCTAATCTCTACTTCAACAGCAAAGCTTGGAGGCACTACTCAAACTGTTAGAGTACAGCTGGTCCTCATTGCACTCCACCATACCCAGTGCAGCCAGCTACAAGGGGGGCATTGAGCTGGATGAGGCCCTTTTTGATCTCCAGCGGATTGTCTTCATCTCCAGGGCATGCCTGAGACTGCTGCGGACTTATGTTTCAGATGTGTACCCTGATGGAGGTCTGGGTTTTTTTCTGCACTGTTTGTGTGTTACTGTTTATTAGAAGCATTATTAGTATATGCTGAAGTGGTAAATTAAAAACTGAGATTTTTTTTGTTTTCTTGAGTTTTGTTGAAGTAATTAAGAAACCAGACAGTTCTAACAATTAGAAAAAAAAAATCATGCTTTGATATCTTTGTTTCATGTCATTACCTCCAACAATGTAACTTTGTTGTGAAATTTTAAAAAAATGAGGCAATTTTTTATCCCTTTCATTACATTGTCTGGTCATGTGCTACATATTTTAAAAATTTTTGCAGTCTTGAAAAAGAAACCACCGCCTGAAACAACAGAGGTTGCCGAAAGAGTTGGAGATGCCAGAGACTTGCTGCGACGAATCCTGGCTGAAGACCTGCACACTGCCAGATTTCGCGTCTCTGTGACAGAGCACCAGGGCATGAAACGCTATCGGCAGCTGAGGGAGGAGGTTCTCAATGAGTGCCACACAACCTTCAGAACTTGCTTCCATGCCTTCTACCCCACTGGCCACCTCAAGTGGTGGTGCTTGTGTGATTTGCTCTGTCAAATGGAACCGGTAAGAACAACTGTCTAAAAAGATTTGTGATTTGTTCTCTTTCTTATGTCTAGACCCTTTTCAATACGAGATACGTACTCATTGAATCAAGGTTAATATGTTTTGTTTCTATCATTGCTAAGTGGAAAAAAAAAAGGCATTTCTTTTAAGCAAAGAATATATTTTGCCAATGTGTGTTTGTGGTGAATTATGTCAAATTGATGTATTGTTAAGTTTTGTTCTAAGTATAGAGTCATCACAAAGCAGCAGATAGTGAAGCAGTACAAGCAGTATGAACCAGTGCACTAATGTTGGGCATGTGTGCATGAGCTGGTTGCTTTGTTTTCATTTTTCTAATTTCTTTAGTGCTTTTGAAAATTAAATATTTTCTTTGAAGTAAACAGAATTGTTTTTTAAATCAAGTTTCCGTGTTTATTTCAAGCGCCAGACATCGAGATATTTTGTAAGCAATTAGTTATGTTGAAAAATTTCAGTTCATCTGTCACTGGATAATTAAGTGCAAGCCTACCAAGTTTCATAACTTTATTCTGTTTGTTATCAAAATTTCACAGTTTATTATGAAATTGAACTGATCAATTAACTTTTAAACTCAGAAACTTAATCACATAATGTTTCAAGCTTTTGTTGTCAGTGGTTGACTTTTTCAGTTTGATTTTTGGATTAACTGCATCGATTTGCATCAGATTTTTGTCCATGAGCAGTTTGACTTCTTTTACGTGGTTTTTCATTTCTGCGCATCTGTCTCTTGAGTTGCTCCCAGCTCTCTTCTTACTGACACCCTTTGTTCCGCCCCCTCCAGATGATAGAATGCAGATCGACAAGCCAGAAGGTTTGTAGTTTAAACAAATGCACAGCATCGTCAATTAAACCATGCTGTATTCTCACATTCCCCTGGTCCTTGCAGATGCGCAACACTAACTCCCGTGATCTTTCCTTTTGTCTGAGTCAATTGAAGCACAAGGGACTAAGGCTAATATAGGAACTTTGGGAAAGAAAAGATGGGGAAAAAAATTGGGAATTAGTATCTGTTCCCTGGTGCTACAATAAAACTCAGAATATTTTATGGGTCTTTTTTTATGTTTTGTTTGCCTTTTAAGTTATTTTAAATTTATTTTCTCTTTGCTAATGAGCTACTTTTTTTTTATTTCTGTTTATTTGAATTTATATCCTAACCAATGCTTGTTGAATATGCTTGAGTTCTTTTTGTTTACTTAATATTTTTACTTTAAAGAAATATTCTTTTTGCAAAACAAGGAATGTATTATAGTTTGGTTGAATGTGCTCTTACTATTTTTGCACAGCTTTTTGTAGATGAGAAGACTGTATTGTTGATTTTTTTTTTTTGTTAGTCAGAATTTGAATATCTTATTAGCTTTCTACTTTATATATTCATTTGACAAAATTTGTTTATTAAAAAAATATTTAGTTTACTTTTTTGATAGATTTAGAAGTCATAGCTGGAGAATGTTAACCATAGCCTGCAGTTTGCTGTTGCAGTTATATTAAGATTATAATCTTACCACATTTCCATTTAGTCATTTTAATCATATCACAAATAAAGCATGTCATTGAAAAGGTTAAAAGCAATATCCTGACTTGGCTTTAAAGTTGATTTTAACAATCTGGTCAATCTGGTATTATGGATATTTTGGAGACGATTACCTAAAACTAACTACAAGCATCTACCAGTTTTGAATAACACTTTATTGGACCATATAGGAAACGAAACATTTCTATAATATTATTTGCTTTTGTGTGGCAAGTAACTCCAATTTAAAGGGATAATGATATAGAAATGTGTTGTTTTTTTCAGGCTACAGGAATACAATTGTGAAATGTAAAGAGAGATTTCAGTACATATCGTTTTGATAGTTGTTTGCACAGATGCTTCCTTTTAGTTTTTGTTTGAAGGCAATGGCAAGGCAATGTTTTATTTATGTAGCTGGAATCTTTTTTATTCTTTGGTGTATTTTTTAAAGGATTATAGTTTGCATGTTGGATTGGGAAGAGGTCTCAGGAATTTAAGAAAATATTTCAATCTAATGTCAAGCATTCATGGTATCATCAAAAAAAACCAACACTGCATCAATCATCAATGCTTCCTGCAAAAATGTATGGGGTTATGATTAAATTAGGGGAATCATGCACATGAACTCATTCCTTCATATACCTTACAATGCTCCCTCCTCATATTCTCCTCATTGAATATCTTTTTATGATCATATCTAGACCTGTTTTTGATCTGAATTTTCTTTCTTTCTTTCGTATATAGAACAGTCCCAATGTTCTGGGCATCAGCAGGCTGCTTGCTGCTGTCATGGAGGCCTTGTGCCATCCAGCTGTCAAGCTGACAGCCATCATGCCCATCAACTGTGAGCCAGAGACAGAGGCAGTGCTGAGAAGACACAGCATGAGCTTTGATGACAACACCAATGCCATGGCTCGTGTTGGGGAAGTGCATCGCTATCCAGTACTTGCCTCACAGATGACCTTCAGAATGGAGGTGGGTGTGTTTGTGCACCGTTCAATTACCTTTCACTGTCTAGTAGTTTATCATGGTGTAGCCTTATTGGTAAATAGAGGTTAAATGTAAATTTTGTTTTATTCTGTTTTGTATTCTGTGTGTGTGAAGCTGTATCACTTCTCATCTGTGAGCATACGTGTGCCTTCTTTACATATTATTGTCTTGAAGAGGACATAGAACAAAGAAATGCGAAAGTGAGAAGAAAATTGACTGAATGTGTGCAAAGTGTATTTGTTTTTTCTTTTCTTCCTTCGGTGCAATTATTTTTTGGGTAAAGTAAAGAACATGCTTTTAGGTAATATTTTGTTTACCATTACTGATAGCTATAGGAACCTTTATGGTTTTAATTTTTTTTTTTTATATTGTCCTCAACTCTCTCAGGAGGATAGCATCACTGCTGGGTCGCATGTGACGTTTAAGGAAGTCCTGGATCGCTTGCTGATGGTTGTTGCTGTTCCTGTGAGACAGATGCTGAACAAGGAAACACCTTCATTTCCCACAGCTCTTATTGCCAACACGTGCGCTCTCTTGACCACCATTATTGGTGAACTAGCTGCTTCAGCCATGGGCTTGGAGGTAATTATTCTAAGACATTTTCACATGAGCATTATACATTTGTAAATAAAGTTCCCTCAAGCAGAGCCAGACCGTGTCCTGGTTTCAGCAGCCTAAAGTGATTTTTATGTCTTCTCCTATTAGTTTGTCACAGGTTTATTTCCTCATCAAAATATACTGGTACTCAATTTGCACCTGAATAGGGACAAGATAAATGGTCTAAAGTGTCTGTCTCAAGGACACAATACAGTTGCTTTGCGGATTGGAACCCGGACCCTTGGAAAAACTAATTACAAACATCTACCCGTTTATGTTAACACTTTATGGGACGATATAGGATAAAAAAAATTGCTTCTTTTACTTATGTTTCTATAATATTATTTGCTTTTGTGTGGCAAGTAACTCCAATTTAAAGGGATAATGATATAGAAATATGTTGTTTTTTTCAGGCTACTGTGTCACCATTGTACATTTGTGGTAAAATACAAAATTTCTAACTGCTTTGGTGTGATTAGGCATTCATTTTTTGCAGTCATAAAATAAGGATGGCAAGGATGGTATGGTTTCATGTTTAAAAAGATACATTTGTTCCTCCAAATGAAGATCAATTAATCTAATTTGTGCAATGCATAATAAATGCTATGATGAATTTGAACGTAAGTTGCTATAATATTTGCAATTTCCTCAGATGGATGTGAATGTCACGTCACGTCCAATGCTAGTGACCCCAAACCGTTTCATGCGAAGCAGCAACACCTGTCAATGGAATACAGGCAAAGGTGGTCCCGATGGGATTGCTTTCTCAGTGGACAAGCCGGGCATTGTGATGGCTGGCATCTGTGTGTATGGAGGACCAGGAACCTATGAGTATGAAGTGGAGGTGTTGAAACAGGAGGTGAGACATCACCTATGTGTACTAATATTTTGCTTACAGATCGATAGTACTGTGTGAGTGGATGCATGTACCGTGAAGCTGTTCACGATAAGAGGAGGCCTGTGATTTCAGATGCTGTCTATAAAATCTTTGAATTGCACTTTAAGTCACAAGTTCCCTTTTGGCATTAAGATATAAGTGCATGCATTAGAGAGAGTTATCAATCGGCAATTTGTAATCTTAAGCTTCACCTGAGTATGCTCTCTAATTGAGCATGTGATGAGAAAATTGTTTGCTACTCTCCAACAGGAAAGCACTGATGTTCAAAAGCAAAATTGCAAGCCAGAAAGATGGACAAGCCTGGAGATGACCAAGGGTTCTTATTCTTACGAGGACTGCATGAATGACATTGCAGAAATCAAGTTTCACAAACCTTTACCTCTTAAGGTAAAGTTTTATTTTCTTTGACAGCTGTTTTATGATGAACTAAATTGTAGATTTATTCAAAACTATAGTTCTTGTAAGTGTTGACTTGCTGACAATATAAAACAAAATGCAGCCTTAAAAGTATTGCTGTGAATCTATGCTGTCAGTGAAAAAAGGCTTGGTTTTAATAATTGATGAAGTAGATTGGAGAACCTTGCTTCTGGGCTGATGTGGTGTATCCACTTTGTCTTACAGAAATCAGGTAACTTGGACTTAAATATATCACTTTGTATGATAAAAGTTCTTTAGAAGAATTGTTTTGGACCAACTGTAATTATCATCATCTGCTGTTTCTAGGAAGGACAGAAGTATGCAGTACTTCTGAGAAACAGTGGTCAGCGAACTGTGAATGGGGACAGTGGCATTACAAAAGTTCGGTGCTCTGATGGAACAGTGTTTACCTTCTCTTCTTGTGTACAAAGTTCCAATGGCACAAGCACCATCAGAGGACAAATTCCTCAGATTTTATACTACAGGTTAGTCGAAAGTTGAAATAGGCATACAATATTTTTTTTTGGAAACTCAAAACCAGTCTCATCATGACCTATTTAATTGTCAGTTTTATTTTTTTTTTAAAGAATGAAGTGCTAAGTACTATTGCTTTTTTGTTTCTTTGTTTTATTTGTTTCTTCTTAAAGCTTGCAGAGATAATAGCTAAAAGAAGAAATGACAAGGCTGAAATTTCATGAATCAGTTCAGCCAAGGCACTTATTTTATTAGGACCAAGGGTAGTATGTACTTAAATTTATAATAAATTGTTCAGATATTTAAAAAAAGCAATATTTGTTTTCAGCACACCTCAGGAAGGAGAAGCTCACTCTCAGAACAGCCGCAATCTGATGGAGCTGCTTGCCAGAAGAAATGCCATTGACATTTGCCAGGCAATCTGCCACATGGCCACTGACCTGCTTCATCGCTCTCACTCGCACTCAGGTAAATCATTATGAATTAGGATCATTAGATAAAATATGAATTAGGATCATTTCACATTGTATGTAAAGTTAATGATCCGACCATTACTCACATCTGCAATTGAGAGCTTATTTTTTCTTCAGGGTCAGTATCAGTGGGTAACATACTTACAAGGCATGCTACTAATACTGTTTTTACTCTAAAACATCAGAATAACATGTGCAATGGAAAAATTCTGAATGTATTAATACTTCTTCAGAAATTACGTTTCAGTTTCATGCTCTTTTATTTACAGTATTTATTTAATGAGTTACTACACCGCTAGTAAGCATTTTATGAAAATTAAAGTTTAACTCATTTTTTGCGGGGTCTGTTATTTACAGCACCAGCTTCAATTAAAAGACTGGACCAGCCTGTTGTGGGCTGCAAGTCATTTTAAGAAGGCTTTTATATTGATTGTAAAATTAATATCTCTTTGTTGCAGTGGATTCTGTAAGAGAAAATTTGGGTGCTTCCCACTTGTTCTCTTCACTCCTGCCCTTGGCTTTGGCCTATGCTGGACCCATTGCTGTTCAGGATCCCAGGGTATGAATATATATTAGGATGTTACTATTTACTTGCCGTTTTTTGTCACTATACGAGATGATTTGTACTATTTATTTATTTATTTGTAGTTAGTCCTCATGATTTTTGATAATATCATAGGTCAGTTGACAGAGTTGGTTTTTTTTAATCACCCATAAGTTCTTCATAAACATAGTCATGTGGACTTATCGCCACTTCCAACATCATGGGCTTCCCTTTATGAACTTTAATCAAAAGAAAAACTCATTTCAAAATCATATGCAGTACTTTTGTATATTTTGTCAGCGCAGCCGTAAAATATTTATGAAATTCGTGTAAATTTAAAAGACTTCACTTAAATAACTTTAATGGATTAATTGTTGAATGTCATATTTTAATGTTTGTGAGCATGAGAACAAACCTAGTCATCATTTTTCAAATTTACATCCATGCATTTCTCAGTGTTCATCTATTCAGCTGTTTTAAACCAACTATTCACTTCCTACAATCACCAGACTGCTGTCCAGATCTTGTACCTGGTCCAAGGGATCTTGCCTGCAGTGGCCGGCCTGACTAGGTTGATGGTGCCAGTGTCCCTGTCCAACAGTTCCAGCTCCAGTAACCTGGAGGCCAGCCTCAGTGCAGCTCAGAGTGCTGGAAGCAGTGCCAGTGACCTGAGTAGTGTCACCACCAGCCAGCACTACGCTGTTGTGGAGAGTGATCATCCTTACAAACCTGCCAGTGTTGTCAACTATAAGGTAATGTCAAGAGGATTTTTTTGTTTTTCTGAGCTGTTCAGTATCTTCCTGCCTTTACTCATTCGTTGTTGCCACAGTAATCTAGTCTCTTTATCGACGAGCTATTTGCTTTTAATAGCTTTATGATAAAGCAAAAGTCTTTTTCAGCTAATCCTTGATGTGTAGCTGTGCCCATTTCATTGTACTTGTAAATATTTAGGACCCAGGATACATGGATGAGGAGTCCTACGCTCTCGTCATTCAAACACAGTGCCTAATCAAATAGTAATAGAAGCATTATTTTCATGAACAAAATCCTGCCAAAAACTTTTTATTATTTCTTGTTAATTACTGGTCTGTAAATCAAGTATAAGTGGTTGACAGTGTTTCTCCTTTGATGTAAGCCTTTCACAGACCACTCTCTATGTTTTGCCTTATCAAACCCTTTCAAATGTGTGCATGCTTTTGTATCTAGGTGGAATTCCCTTCTGCCGTTCGCTGGATGGTGCTAGAGTTTGACCCCCAGTGTGCCACAGGTCAGCCAGAAGACTCGCTCCAGCTCTTCATCCCTGCCTACTTCGCCAGCCAGTCTGATCAAGCAAAAGCTGGAGCCAAGAAAACAACTGTCTTGTCATGGGATGATTCAGACCCCAATGTCACATACTGGCCTGCCTTGAAGAGATTCTATGGAACGTCCGAGTGGCCCAAGTCAGCATTGCTTTTGCCAGGTGAATTTTAGGGTCCAGCGCTCTCCCTCCCCTTTCCTCACTTATTGTTTTTTTTTTTTTTTGAGCTTTAGGAATTTGTAATGAGTTGTTTTTTTAATGTGGTTTATAAGAAGTCAAAACCTCTTTTTTTGTATAAAAAAAAAAGTGTCCTAATTGTAAAAAAAAAAATTGTAGTCTTTGGGTGCAAGGAGTTAGCTATTATCAATATGCATGACTTTTGTTCATATTATTTCTGTGTACAAATACACTATTGCAGTATAATTCAACATTTTAATATTTTCCCCACCTTTTATGCCTATTGTTATATTCTCACCTGAACTTAAATCAATTCAAAGGAAACGAGGTCATCTTTTCACTGGAGACTGCCTCTGATTATCTCAAGGATGAGAAGGCTTCTTTCTATGGCTTCAAGTGTCAAGTTGTAGGCTACGAATGGGGCGCTAAGCCAGAAGAGGTAACATTATTGATGCTTTCCTAAGACTGTTAAAATTTGGGAGAAAATATTTCTGTATTAATACTGTGTTCAAAATGGCTGAAAATCATGTGAATTGTTGCGAATCTTTTACTATTGACACCAGCAAAGACTTATTGGAAATGAAGATGGGTATGAGTCTTACTTGGTGTAGGAGAATTGGAAATGAAGATGTGTATGAGTCTTACTTGGTGTAGGAGAATTGGAAATGAAGATGTGTCTTACTGGGTGTAGGAGAATTGGAAATGAAGATGTGTCTTACTTGGTGTAGGAGAATTGGAAATGAAGATGTGTATGAGTCTTACTTGGTGTAGGAGAATTGGAAATGAAGA
>JBDFRD010011667.1:0-15941 GCA_039654405.1 Bullina lineata | reverse complement strand
GAGAGAGAGAGAGAGAGAGAGAGAGAGAGAGAGAGAGAGAGAGAGAGAGAGAGAGAAAGAGAGTGTGTGTGTGTGTGTTTTCTGATACGTGCATTGGCTTGATTTGATGTACATGTATTCCTTTTCTTGTTTTAAAATATTTCGATTCAGTCTGTACAATTTGTCCATGTTGTGTGGGCCATCCGGCTGTACAAACAATATTGTAAAATTGTGTTATGTAATTACTTGTATAGGCAATGGATTTAGTTTGTGGTTTATAATTACAAATGAGAATGGACTGACATATCTAATAATTAATAATAAAATTGTTCTTGAACAGTTTTCCTCACCGTTTTAATGTTTTCCGTCTGTCTGTTCTTCACTGTGTAATTGAGAATAGCAGTAGGTCTATACAGTGGAAACCTTGAAAGCCGAAGTTGGTTAATCGAAGTTTTCAAAACAAGGTTTTGTTCTGGTCTTTGGCTTTGATGAAGTAACAAGGGAAGTAACTGGATAATTTTGACGTTCTTGGAACTCAGTTATGTCGCTTTCTACTTTCTATGATTCAAATCTACTTAATTCGAAATTTTAGTCCATTCCCAAGCTCTTCGAATTATGAGATTTCCATGTTAATTAAAACAACTAAAGCGTAACATTCTAACATGAATCTTTTCGCCAGTTTCCCATTCATCATATATTTCAGAAACAGAGATATTTGAAAAAAATGTAATGGACTTTTACTGATTCAAATTGCTAATCCACTGTAATAATAATGTATCCTATTTATTGAAAAAATTATATGTCAGCGATATCGAACCTGCAAGCATCAGAATCAGAAAACCGATATTAAACAAAGAAACGTCCGACCGAAATAATTATATAATTTCATCTAAGTTTGCTGACACATAGTGTACTGTTTAGGGGTGCGCGATTCCCCCTTTTTTTTTTTTTTCGATTCAACAATCGATTTTTGACCCAAGTAATCGACTCCAGACTCGATTCTTAATCTCGTTCAGAATCGATTTTTGGACTTTTAAGGTAATTTCTAGAAATTTTGATATAATTGACTTTATGGGAGCAAATTAAAAGGTTAGTAGAAACACTGACATAACCTAAAGTCAAGAATCCCAAAGTCAAACTTTGAAGTTTGCCATTCAGCTATGAAGCATTCGAAGGTGTCAGGACTTTACTTTCCTTTCCTTTTTTTTTACTTGATGTTATGCTAAATTGAAAGTCAAACCACCGATGGAGGAAATGCAGAAAGCCTCTGAAGCTTTCGTCTTTCTCGACAATAAATGGTTGCATTTACAATCTTTTGCAATCATTTGCACATGCTTCTATGTCGGCATCTTCTGTCTTGAGAGAAACTCTTGGATATTTTGTTGACTGTGCTGTAACTGGGAAATTGTTTGCTGTTCAAAGCAGAAGCTTCTTGCTTGTATTTGAAGCATTTCATTTTGCAGAGTCTTGGCTTCCATAAGGGGCTTTGTCAACAAGTGCTTGATCATATTTTGTTTTCCCAGTCAGTTCAGCGTTGCAAAGAAGAGATTGAATTTTCCTCTCATGAAGTCTCTTAAGTGGATCCAAATAGAGCTTTTTTGTCTGCTTGCCGATCTGCTGGATTTTTGGACTGCTAAGACCTTGGTTTGTCAGTGATTTTTATATCATGTATCACTAATATCAGCATCAGTTGTGAAGTAATGAATTATCATAGAATAGCACAGTGCAAAGACTCTTGTCCAAATTTCGTATGGAAGAAGAATAAACATCGCTTTTTAGTAAACCAATTACAAGTATGATCATATTTGATGCCAATACTAAGTCATTGTCATAATCAAATAAAATTGTCAACAAAAGAATAGATTTGGTTTCTACTTCCAAAATCGATTTCGGGACTCAATACCAGATAAATTTCAAAATCGAGTCCAGCGTCAAGTAATAAGACTGGGTTTCGATTCTGGAATCGCCATGTGTTAAAAATCGTTGGAATCGATTCCGGAATCAGGAATTGCATATTCCCTAGTACTATTCTTGGAAGTTTCCTAGAAATCAGTCATATAGGGTCTTTCCCAGTTTCCGTGTCAGGACAGCATGGCCAGGTATCAAACCTACAACCCTTTGGCAAGAGAGCTACATTGTACAGTAGTCGCCACCTAAGTGCACGGTGCTCGGAGACAGCTCAAGCGTGCACTTAGGCGAAGCGTGCTCTTACACGATCCAAAGCAACACGTGGAATATTTTTGATGACCTCACTTGGATAGCCGATTTGCGTGGACTCTGTTGCCGTGTTCTGGTGACTAGAGCGTGCACTTAGACGTGATTTATATAGTAAAAAATCGGTCAAATAACGTAAGCGTGCACTTGACCAGATTGTGCTTTTACACAGCGTGCACTTAGGCGGCGACTACTGTATTACTTTCCAATGTGCCCAATTTGTACATGTACTTAGTAGTAATAAGTTTTTGATCATAACTAAATGTGCATAAAGCTAGGCCTGTGGCTCTGACTGAGTGTAAAGAAATAATCATATTTTGAAACAAATCAGCATCACATTTATGTCTAAAATCATAAAATAATTACAGATTGAATCTAGTCATTCCCAGAAGAAGAAAGAGACGAATCTTGATACATTCTCACATTTTTTTTTATTATTTAAAATAATTTACATACATATAATTTATTTATATCATGTCTGCATTTGAAGCATTGCTGATTAATTAATGATTCAGACAAAAAAACGACATTACAGCTCACCAGTGTAATTATATCAAGTGCTTATTTTCAAGAAAGAAAACTAAAGGAAAAAAAGTAATAAACGAATCATTAAAAAATATGTGGTTACCAAAAACGAGATTGATTGAAAGAAATGCATTTAGCAGTGCTACATGTTTTATATTTTTATTGCACATGAAATCAATTCAACACTTCTAGGCTACTCAGCCACAGCGTGCTCAAGGAAAAAAATAAAACTAAGATTACTAAGAAAACAATCTGCCTTTATTATCTTGACAAAACAATAATTTCTAGTCCAGCTCAAAATATTCCCTCAAAATGAAAATCAGCCTTGTAAACAGAAGGCTCGATCACTCACTTTTACTTTTAAATATTTCTAAATACATGTAGTCTAATTGAAGTCTTTCCAAAAAAAAAAAGATCTCTGAGAAATCAAAACACTTTATGAAATGCCTTTCCTCCATTCTTTTTCTCAAAGACTGATTTTTTTTAATGATAAAAATGACAATTATGCAATTTTGCTTGACATAAGTTAATGGGGGTCTGAAAATATGATAAAAACAACCATGTGGCAAAATTAATGATTTCCAAATTCAAAACCACATCACCGTCACAAAACAACACTCAAACTACCAGTACTTCAAGACACCATGAGCATGAAATGGAGATGTGGGAATCATTTACAGGGAGCTGTTTCATGTTAAAAAAAATACCTGAAAACAGTTACAGTACTGGTACTCGGAATTACTCAAGACTGAGAAGTCCATTTACATTATCTGATAAAACAATTATGCATTATACCTCGTCTGCAAAAAAATGATAACTTTTTATGGAGCCTGCTAACCTATCCAAAATTAAAAAAAAAACAAAAACCAATATAATGGTTTAGTCTCTGAATCTCTAATATTTTAATGGGTAATGCCTCTGAAAACATTTTCTCATAAAGTTGGACCGACTGATTTACATCGTAAAAAAAAAAAATCATACTTCCTTCAGCTTGAAAAATTTATAGTCAATTCTAAACCTTTTATTACAGCTACTGTCATGCTAACAGTGGCCATACAGCAAAGAGATAGTAATTTATTTCTGGAAATGTTTCTTTGATTAAAAATATGAAATTTTAGATCAGGAATACTTTACTCTCATGTTTATTAATATAATCCAATAAGGAAAAAAAAAAAGAAATGCACACTGAAATTTAACATTACGAACTGAAGACAGAATGAATAATTGAAAATCTATTTGTACTTCCTAAACAATTACAATTCCAATACAAAAAAAACTAACAAATTACAACCATCGCTCACATACTATGATTGCTAAGAAGTTTAAAACAATTTTTAGGGATTGAAAAAAACCCATTACTGATCACCTCATGATTAAAGTCTTTGTGCTAAAATTTATTATTTTAATCTTGAACTCAAAAAAACCTGTACTATTTGATACTATCAATCTTAAGAACTGGAAGAACTAAAAAAAAAGAGACACTCTTGACAGTTTGTGAAATAAGCTGCAGAGTTGAGTAATATCACTTTGAAGTACTCTATTTACACATCACATCAATATTTGCACAAACAAAGCAAAACATGTAATTGTTTGATTCAGTGTAAATTAATGAACAGATATGAGAATTAACTGAACCAAAGGGATTAGAAATGATAACCTGGGACTTTTGGGTGTAATATTAAGGAAAAACCAAACTAGAACATAAGCCCACAGTAAACTACACCTTTGGTAACAAACAAATACCGACATAAGCAAAATGATCATGAAGGAATGAATTTTCTAATATCCACCACAGAAGATTTATTGCTCTCATAATGCAACACAGTTAATAAAATACACTCTTTTCAAAATACCATTCTGCTAGGCTAAGACTATTGAGTCGAAAAAAATGTTTTTGAGGTAAAAAAAAAAATGTGTTTATTATGAAAATCATTCTCTCTCTATTTTTTTTCCTTTCCGAACTTACATTATTCAAGACTATACTGTAATGAAACTTGTGTAATGTTACAAGTTATATAGAGTTAATCTCAAACAGGGTGTCTATCATAGTAAAGTCTCTAAGTGTAGTCTAATAGTAATAGCACCATCTAGAAGTAGAAAGACCCATCCAAAAAAAAATAAAAATAAATGAGTTTGAACAATAGTTTATGGTTTAGTTTATGGTACTGTCATATTAGTATAAAAAATCAACATCAGTTTTGAAAAAAAGTCGACAACTATTTCAACAGTTTTACTCCATGAATGCAAGCCTATTTAGCCCTTTACATGAAATTGAATTTAAGAAGAAACTGCATTCAGAAATTATAAGAGAAAAGTACCAGAAAGATGTAAGAGATTATGTCACAATACGCTTTTGATACGTTTAACAACACATTTATTAACTATGAATATGCTGAACATAAATCCCATAAAACCTCTACAGAACTAAAGTCCCTCCACTGCAACAAATTTCTACATTTAAAAATAACATGCAAGAAAACGAATATCTCACAAAGTGTAATAATAACAGAGCTACAGTATGTACTGACTAACAGTTCTATCAGAGTAAAGGATTCAAAGAAAGAAAGAACAGAAGAGAATAGATTACATTTATTTCACGTCCAACTTAAAAGAAAGAAAAGAAAAAAAGATACATATCCAATCAAATAGATGGTTTGCATCAATAGCTTGTGACCATTTTCCTAAATCGTAACAGTAAAGGTTGGTAAAAGGCAGAATAAAAAAAAAATTCTTCTGCATGCCCGATGATAGAATATATCATGCGCATCAACACTTACAACACATATCTAATTATCGATCTCAATCTCTTTTCATAAAGATTTTTTTTTCCTATGATAGGTGTGTGTGTGTTATGCACCCTGAGAAGATCAATACATTCTGCCGTATGTAATTAATCACAACCAATTGGTGAAATTTCAATAGAGATTAAATAGTAGTAGATTATGTGTTCTATTCTTCCTATTCATTGATAAGGCAATGGAAAACAAAGCAACCTATCATTTACGTTCTGAGTCTGAGCCAAAATGATTGAAAAGATACCATGAAAACAGCTAACTTGTACACACATTTACACAGGATGTAGGACAGGAATGACTGACAGCCAGGGGCTGGCTATGGAAAGGAAGACAACTCGTCAGACACAGCCATTCACCTCTTCATCCAAAATCCTCTCTCAATACTGCAACTTTGTGTTTCATATTGAATGATTGGATGATAATCATGTGTCAATGATTCTATAGATACACCAAAAAGGAGTGCATGAATGTGTTCAAAGTGCTCTGTAATCATCAAACAGAATTAAATTGCGAGAGAAAGCCCTGAACCCATAGTGATCTTTAATGACATATATGTGACTCTACATTTCTTAGGTTAACACTTTTGGTATGCCATATAAATCTAGCTTGAACACAGGAAAAGTATATGATAAAGAGAATAATGTTTTTTTTCTGAAACCATCATTTCTTTATCCTTACAGAGATATGTTGATGATCTGAAACATATATATGTTTTTGAAATGCTCTCTTCTAAATATGTACAACCACATGCCCTGATTCAAAGTTTTTGAAAAACAGGCATCTAACTATATTCAACAAGAGAAGAAGTTACAACAACAAAAACTGCTTTTTTACAAGAAAATCTCATAAAACATCTGTAACATTCATTACAGAAGTAATGCTATTCAAAGATACAGCAAAGTTCCAAATAAACACAACTTACTATGAAAGCAGTGATTTGGGTAAAGATGAGAGATCAACCCATAATTTGTTTGCTTTGTTTGTTGAAAAAGATAGAGAGAATTCTATGTGCAAGACAAATTAATAAAATGCATACTTCTTACACCTTAGAACTAGAACAAACTGAAAATCTGGTCAACAACTGGAATCAATTCATTGCAAGCAGGTAAAATTAATGAGAAAAAGGCAAATAAATGATAACTGTTGCTTTCTTCGGAACAAGCTTATCGTTCCACATCTAAAACAAACAGCCAATCATACAACATGTATAGAGAAAAGTGATTTGACTTGCATTTCACATATCCACCCTCTTCCTAAAATTGAACTCTCATATGATCTTTCCATTCTTACAAAGTGAAAGTTTGGCACACTTAAAGGAGGCCCTTATTATGAAAAAAAAAGGTAAAAAAAAAAAAACACACCAAAAGATGTGTTTCCATGTTCTTGATGTATGAGCACATAGTATTCTGAATCTGAAGAATGGAAAAACAAATCTGTAGGCCTGACCATTTTATCACTAGTTTTCAGAAAACATTACATTCTGTATTTTCCTGTAAGAATTTAAGCAGCTTGCATCAAGAAGCAGTTCTTTGCAGCTTTGGAGTAGAATATTTACGTCACTGAAATCCAAAGCTATTTCAGCAATTCTTTAGCATAATGACTGCATATGTTATAATGTATCGGGACGCGGGGGGAAATCAAATGCTTCATGAACCCCTCAACACACATTATTGACCCAACATTACTTGAAATTAAACAAAAAAGAACACATTTCTATATTCTAGATATAATTTATCTGAATAAACACTGATAGAAGAGTCGGCAAATCTCGAACTTCACTATTAAGCTTGAAATCACAAACACAGAAGCGAAAAAGCAGAAGAACATTAATACTGTAAAACACTGCTTCTTGGATGAGCACCAATCAAGCCCTTCATAATCAAGGTATGGAGTGTTCAGCTACACCAAATGATGTGTATAACTGAAAAAATACTATTAGACTGATCATTACAGTGGGCTTTTTCTAATATTAATAAATACCAATTCTTTTGATACCTAAGTAACCTAATGTTACTACAACAGTCCAGGACTCTGACTGAAAAAGCATCTCAAAACTCTTCCTAAAATGTATTTTGAGCCTGAGCATTCATAATAACTTGCAAGTGGTTTGAATCAATATTCTACACCTGATTTCAAAACAAAGATGTGTTTTTTAAGTGTTGGATATAAAAGAATATTAGTTTTTATAGAGAAAAAGTTTTTGTATTCATATTTCTCTAAAATTGAAAGATTTTTCTTCTTCTACTTAGAGCAAGGACAGAGTACAAAAGACTTACTGAAAAAGAGTGATTTTATTTTTAAATGCATATGAATGAATCATTGCCTCTTTTTTTGGCATGTGAACAAAGATCAAAGAATCATCATTATTGTCAGTTCATACCATCAACCATCCACCAACTCTAAAGCATACCAAGACCACGACCAAACCACAAATAACAGCAAGGAGTCAACAACACAATAATGCATACTGTAGTGACTTCAAATTGTTTGTTTCTTATTTCTTAATCTTCATGAACTTTGCTTGAGAAGTTGAGCATAGAGATGTTTACTATAGATAGTCCACAGCTGGATTAAAAACAAAATACTCAGGTTACATCAAGTGAACACCTGTCTAGAACCTTGGCCAACACAGGAGCTATGGTCACTCACAATGGGAGACATGCCAGAGTAGGAAGCCAATGGTCACTCAATATATGGATTTTAGGTGAAACTGCCAAGGGGTTATCAAGCAGCACTGCCTGAATAAGTGAAAATGGAGCAACAAAGCACTAATCAACTCCATTTATGACTTAGGATTGTCACAAAAGCAGAAGTATTTTAGAGTTAAGAACAAACAATATGTGGACTTATTACAGACATTTTGGGAACTCACATTTCAGGTTCTGAAGCCCAAAAAGGTCAAGGGTTCAAAGATTAAACCAAAAACTTAACAAGAATCCTCATTTGCATCCTTCAACGATGCTGATGAGACTTCCAACGTCATCAAGTCAGATATTTACCTTTCCTTATAAAGTCAGCCTTGCATAATAAAGAATAAATCAATTTCTTTTAAGGTTACTTTGTGTTCATCCTCAACTCAAACCAACTTGCTCTCACCCGCTAATTTTTAAACAGCTGAGACTAACTCATCCATTAGTAAACAATGCCTCAGTGACTGCAGAAAAATGACTTCAATATTCCTCTATTCTGCATTCTCTTTTATGAGAGTAAATAAGTTCAAAAAAGGAGGAGAAAATGACCACCAGAAAACAGTACAATCAACTTGAGTCTCTGCCAAACCAATCTTTGGCATGTTAATAAAAAAAGAGAATATACAGGAATGATACTGATATCAGTGAACCTTGAAGTCTCATGCATAGCTTCACATGCTACTGTAATGTCCAGAAGTATTTGCAAAATGATCAATTATTGAATGAAAATAATACACTGGACATGCTATAGCTTTTCTCGTTACAATTGTTGAAGCAGGGATTTCCTGACTCACAATTCATCCTGAACACTTACACTAGTACTCCTTGAATGCAAAGAACTTTTCAAATGAAGTGTCCACCACCATAAATTAAATAAAACAATATTAACTTGCACTTAGAAATTAATGGGAAGAACACAGATAAAAGTTACAAATATAACAACCTAATCACAAGTTTCTTTCAGACATGAGAACATTGTGTGCTATAGACATTCTGTGACACATTTTTCTGAGCATAACAGCAGTCTGTGAAGTTATTCACATGATGTTCTGTAAGGTCCACCTCTGGAGGCTTCTCCTGGAAACTTTGCTGCTGCTGACAAATGCTGTATAGGGATGAGAATTTAAACAGCCGACAAAGACTGGAGAAAGCTGTGCCTTCACATCAATGATTTATCACAGATGACCAGGCCCTGCTGTGTGGGTTATGAGGCCTGGGTAGTCAGAAGAGTTTTGATATCATCTACAACGTTGGACAGGAATGTTGGCTCCGAGCTCTTCCCCTCCACACTCAGACTCCCTTCATTCTGCAAGGTAGGACAAATAGAAAAATACTTGAATTGACTAATCTACCAAGCTTAATAGGTTATGGTAGTAAACCTGTTTTTAAATACTAAATACAACAATTCAATGATTCACAGACTATAGAAGATTTGTCTTTTAATCAGGCTAGTTAAGATAATTATGCCTAAAAGATCCCATCAAATAGCCATGTGTTCAAAACTAAAACCAAAGCAAAACAAACAAATAATTTTTGTTTCATATTCTGTCCTTTTCAAAACAGGAGTATTTTATATGACAATATTTTGAGAAAAGTTAGTTTTAAGAAAAAACAACATTGTATTCTAATTTCATAGGCACGTTACTTACAAATTTGACTAGTAAACAGACTGGGTGTCCCTGAATGGATCTACTGTACAAAGAAGCACTTGATTCCACTTGTTCCACAACTGGAAGAAAAGGAACAAAAAAATATGTCTAGACACTTGTACATTTGTATAACAAATGTGCTGGCCAACACCATCTTAAATCAACAAATAAATACTTCTTTGTTGCCAATGTGTAATCTTTGTTTTAAATTCTGCAGATTGGGAAAATTCATTCAACCAATCAATTTTTCATAAAATCTTTTTTTTTTTTTCTTATCAGTTGAACTATTTGGGAAGCAAAATATATCTTATCTTTCACCTTTTGTTAATAACTACTATCTTCAATTGAAACAAAAAAAATCCGGATGTACTGTCCAACATGTAGATACTCTCCCACTAACTTACCTCTAAAATGTAGATAGAAACACACTCTTGTGAGTATCAGTGGCAGCTGGCTATCTGTAGGATTGAATTTGATCGAAGCCTTCTCTTCCAGCTCACCTCCCGTTAAAAGGGATGCAAACTCTTCACTGCACAATGAGCGAAAGGGTGAGAGTAAGATCAGTGAAGCAAAATAACAGACAGATTTTTTAAAATTACATGAGAACAATGACAGGCTCCTACAAGTTACACACAAGTGTAATTATATTGAGTAAGTTCTCTAAATTGCCTAACAGCAGAAGGATGATTCGCGAGGGCTTCATGTCTCAATGAAGGCTAATGGCCATAAAACTACACAAATGTTTATCTATCTATTTTTATAGAACTAAAAAGTTATCAAAACATACATCTGAAAGTATTTGCAGATTTTTTATTGCAACCATTAAATGTATCCTGAATGAGTGTTCCTGTTTTACAAATATCTAGACTGACAGTTTCATTGAAACTGTTAAGGTACAATAACAAAAATAACAGTGGTGAAAAAATATAACTTAAAAGCAAGTTCAAACATGTTATACCAAGGACCACAAAATAAAACCCAACGCAAAAAGGCATTTACATACTTGGCACTGAAACTTGGAGCTGAATCTCATCAGAACCCAATTTCTTCACTGCTCAGTATGTTAATGGATAGATTTATTGTGCCATTTTCCACAATGATAATCGACAGAACTCCAAAACCAAATACCAATAATCCAATGCAAATAACAACAACAACAACAAAAAAATGTCACATTACTCTTCAACTTACCTAGAGCATGGGGAGGTGAGGAGATAAGCGCTGCATGGCAAGTTGATCTTAAAATCTACTTTGTCATGAGTAGATCCATCCTCCATCTAAGACATGGGGAGAGAAAAAGGACTTTTTTGAGTGTGCGTTTGACGTATTCACAATATTTCATTATTCTCTCTTGCAAGACCTCAGATATCATATGTCATAAATAATTTGTTAACTAATAGAATCAAACTCTGTCCACTGCAATATTTACCCCTCCCCCATTTTTTTAGCTGATAGAAAACAAGTAAAGAAAAGAATAGCATTAAAAAAAAATAAAATAAAGACGTCTTTCAGGCTTGCAAACGTGCTGTAACTCCACTGTAATCTTGTATAAAAGAAAGACAGAACAGGCAATTCATGTCAATCATCTGATTACCAGAGATTTTGACAGGGACCCTTGCACACTTTCCAATCTGTCATTCTGTTTTGAAACGGAAATACATCATCACAAACACTTGTTGACAAAAAAGAAACATTGTAATGATTGGGGGGGAAACTTGACAATCTAAAATTACAAGAAAAATATTCAATATAAGCTGAACTATATAATGGTAATGTTTTGATTTCTCTGAAACAAATATTGAGCATTGAATCTATTTTGTTCTGTTATTTTGTGAAAATTTTCTTGACACGCGTTGACTAAAATCTTGCAATAGTATTATATACCTTTACGATGTAGGTAAGGGTCCCCCTGAGTCTCTGGGGCATACTGATACTGTTGACACTAAATGCAAACTGGCCTTCATTCTGTGAATTAGGCAACAGTACAAATGGCACCTTCACAGGGTCGTGAGACTTCTGGCCAATCTATAAATAAAGAAGTCGACAAAACAATTATTCAGTATGATAAAAATATCTATTTCAGGATGATTAAATTTCAAAACTTGTATAAAAGCTTGTCCATAAACGCAGTTTAAGAGTTGAGAAGGAAACACCAGGGTAACTTGAATTGCTTTAAGCAGAGTTTCCTGAAAGATGGTGTCAAGGTTTCAAATTGGATGTGTTATCTTTGTGCAAGGTCAAATTATATTGCAGCGCCTTCCTCCTTTAAAAAAACAAGTTTCCATTCTTTGTTTTGGTTTTTGTTGAGCTCTACTAAATTCATGACGATTCATTTCTCACAAATTGTTCAAGAAATTTAAAGTTTGCTGTCCTTGAGAGTAAGTTTAGGCACAGCAAACAATTTGGGAAGGTTTGCTTCTATGGTGTGAATTGCAGAGATGACAAACTGCGATTGAAAAACTTCAATAGCTAAAAGTAAATGCAGGCGTCAGGAAACGAATTCTAAATACTTTGAATAGTGAAAAGTTCTCTCATTTTCTTATTCAGTAGCATTTCATCTATTCTAATACTCAAACTCACCGCCCTGATGAGTTTGGTGTTGAGGGTATCCAGAACACTAAACTCCAGATCTTTAATGGTATTTGAGGTGAGGTTGGAGAAAACAATGGACACAACAATCTGATCGCTGCGATGCTGGTTGATACGAGTCTCGTAAGTCTGAGGAATTTAAAAGAACACACATATTAACTTTTGCAAGGTCTGTGCAGTAATTACTTGAATCCTTTTTACTTTTAATACTACCTTTCTTTATTTTTTGTTTTCTTCACTTGTTTTAGTTAGTTTCCTGCCATACAGAGGGATTTTATTAGTAATGTTTGCAAAATATCTATGGACTTGCATAAGAACACAACTGACACTGGGCAAAAAGTAGCGCTTCAATAAACCTGACAATATTACCTACATGGAGATGTAAAACAGGAAACCCTGTTATAATTTAAATAAAAGCTCACCAGTTTAATAGCTGAGTTCTCTGCCAGTGGCAAGTAACTTGACATTGGCTGAAATATATCAGAAAAGTATGCATAAGTTTCTGAAATAAATATACTTAAAAGTAGTAGGCTAATTGAACATGAACAATTTTAAAGTGAACAACAGCGTTCATTGACCACAAAAAGTTTTTCTTTTGGCAATGAATGATTACACTTGTGCTGTTCATTTACCTAATGTACTAAGATTTGCTTCCCCTGTACTTAAAAGACAATGACAATTTTCTAAGCCTCCTGTATGTGACATAAACTTAGACTTACTGGCAGCTTTATATCATTGGGTGTTGGCTGCTGAGAAATGGTCATTATCTCTTTGGAAGGTGTGGTGATGCCTTCTGCCTCCTCATACTGACTCCTTTTTTCCTTCAACTTCTTTTTCTCTTTCCTCTTTTGGTGCTTTTCTTTCTCCTTGCTTTCTTTAGATTTGTCCTTCTTTGACTTCTTATCCTTTTTCTTTTTTGACTTCTGTAAAGTGGAAGCAATAATGCAATAAGGTCACAACATAATGTAACATACATAAAAAATATTTAAGAACAATAAATATAAGAAATAACTGTTCACAATTCCTTTGGGAAATGAGAAATGTATCCTCAAGTAGGTATTTGACGTCTGCTCCTACTCCTATGTCTCTTTCCCACTTGCTTCTCTTCTCAAAGAGAGAGTAAACAGGTAGAAAGTCACAAATCAATAGCTTTTGCGGGTAACCTATACCCCAGGTGAAAAAGGCATGATTGATTTACAAGTAGAATATCTAATTTCATGCAAATTTTACAGTTTGTACGGTGTAAACAGAAAGAAACATGGAACACCCGTGGCTGAATCTCAATCCTTGCAATGAGAGATGAGAAGACATAAGATGACAATTAGGTCATGCTTGTTGTTTTCTTTAGTTAAAAGGAATGTCTCTAGATTACCACTGGATTGTGACCGCTGGAGCTTTCATCCACACTAAAAACTACAAATGTACAGAATTTACCGGAGAAGCAGGAGGCAGGAAGCGTGGCTCTAGATATAATGGACGGCTATGGAAGCCAGGAAATACTTCTATGTATTATGTTTCTAGTTCGATAAATCATTTTATTTGCTTCATCTGTAAATGATTTTTGCCTTAGGATGAAACATACGTTACAATTAATTAATCTTCAGAACTTTTTCAAATTTGAATAGAAGTCAATTAGTTTGAATTTCATCTCAAACATAGAACTATGAAATCACCGTATACGTATAGGAACACCAAACATGATCCAAAGTCTGTCTCACCTGAAGATCAGTACATGCTCTGGCTAACAATAATGAGCAATATTTCTCAGTATCCTTTCAACTCTTTTCTTAAATTCTTAAAAGCAAGAAACACAAGAACAGTTACTTAGTAATAAGGAATGTATACAAGATATATAATGATTGCTACCTCTTCTTCACGAGTTGTCTCCTCCTCTTCAGAAGTAAGGGTGACATTTTCCACTGCTATGCGGGGCCGAGATGGAGAAGCAGTGGCTGTGTCTGAAAGTCCATTCTCTAGAGGAGTTTTCTCTGTTTTCTCCTCTTGGGTGGGAGTGTTGTCCGTGGATAGCCAGAAGGACAGGTCGTCATCCGTCTGAAATAAATCCAAATGAAAAAAATAGATTATTTATAATTTTCTTAAAACTACCTAAAAATTAATTGCATAACGGGGAAAAAAATTGCTCCAACACAAGCAACACACTTGCCTTCCAGAAGTACAATAAATTTCAATTACATGGATAGTGCTGCAGATTACACCAGAAACAATCTCAATTCAGAAATTTCATACAGCATTACCAATTCAAAACAGCCAAAACACTAGGATTATATTAAGGAAAGATATTGCAACATTATTAATTGATCACAAAGGTGTCAACCCACTTTTGCTTGGGTGGGCAAGTCTCCTCCACCGTCTGATGTTGCCGTCAGAACCTGGGCAGGCTCTGTGGACAACTCTTCAGCTGGTGCTGGGCTTTCTATGGACTCGGTGATCAGGAGTGATGGTCCATTATCTTTGCTCTCAGACTTGGCGCGCTTTTTCTTTTCCTTCTGCAAATGAAAGTTGAAAGGGAGATTATGAAGGAGTCCTATGTACCGTATACTTAAGCTTCAGTATTTTTAACCCTAAAAAAAAAAAAGTTTGGGCTCGGGGTTTATGAAGAACAGATCCACATTTTAGTAATACTATTGAATTAATTGTTTAATGAAATTTTTAAAATCATTTTCATGTGGACCAATTCAAGACATGTCATTAGGCATTGCATTCTTAAGAAAGACAGTTATAAGCTTTTCCACTCACATGCGATTTGGATACCAGCATATTCTGCTGGAAGTAGACCTAGGAAACACAAGAATTTTATCTAAAATGTGACCGAGCATCGTAAGTTTTGCTCAAATTACTGAAACAGATAAAAGTCTGGCTCTTTAGGCCCTAGTGGCATTCAAATAACTTAAAGGAGCTTATTTCTCCTTTGACAATTCAAAACAAACACAAAAGGCATTTAATTTTTCATTCAAATTTTACACTAGAGCTCAATTTGTCGTTTTCTAATGAAGCAATAAAGAGAGGAAAGAAAATTTGAAATTAACTGCATTCACATCATTCTCAAAACCAAAGCGTATGAAATGTTATAATACAAAATGTGTCACAAAAATACACTGAACACACCTTGCCCTTTTTCTCCTTCTTCTCTCTATCCTTTTTGTGCGTCTTCTTTGCTTTCTCTTCTACGCCACCTTTGTCCACAGGAGCTGAAGTTTCCAGGACAATGTGATGAGTCCGAACAGGCAATTTCTCATCATCTCGTAAAGGCCTGAGAGAGACAAGAGGAAACTTTATTCAATGGCCTGCTTCACAAACATAAAACCGTGTGATGGTGGATACAGTACTACTTCTTTCAATCATGACTTACTAAGAAAAGTCTGCTCATCTCAACCTTTGGGTACTGGCTAATACTTCATCAATAATCAGATTTTGTTTGCGGTTTTTGTTTTTTGTTGTCCTGTTTTTTTTTTTTTTGGGGGGGGGGAAAACAATGAAAA
>JBDFRD010011556.1:1257-15941 GCA_039654405.1 Bullina lineata | reverse complement strand
TCCCATTCAGCCTGATGCAATCTTGAACTCTGGCGTTCATCCTCATGCTCTTGGTCTTGCTACTGCTAATTTTGAGTCCTAATTTTCCTGCTGCTGTCGCCATGGCATCGGTCTTTTGGGGTGCAAATACTATACCGGTATATTTTGCTTGAGGAGTAAACCTATGAAAACCTAGTCCCCTGTCTAGAAGATGACATGTTATCATGTCTTGCTTCAAGTTACTTAAAAACCTATAAAAGTTCAAGCCCTTTGGGTCCTCATAGACCTTGACAGAACTTAGATTCCCTTTTGAAAGCACTAAAATCATCATTATCAAAGCTTTTCACCCATACACAGTATAGGTTCTGCAATGACTGTTGTTTCGTTTTTTTTACTAAACAGTAATTACATAACGATGAACTTTTGTTTTTTGTTTCAACTTGGCAGTGATTACTCTGACGAGCATCAGAGAAGCAGGGATTAAAAAGTCTCAACCCTCTACTGACGACGTCTGTGAAATCTGCGAACTTGTAGTTGGCTTTGTCGACAATTATCTGAAAGGGAACTCCACACAAGTAAGATTTTTCGCCATTATTTAGTAGGAACACATGATTGTTTTTTTTTGTTTGGTTTTTTTTTAGGCATTTCTGGGGAAATTCGGGAAATGAAAAAAGAAAGTATAAGGAAATGTTTGTTTTGATTTTTTATACTGTTTGGTATCATTATTTGAGGTTACATTCAGTATAAAAGTCTGTACGTTATCTTAAATTAATTGTGTGGTTGCTTATAGTGCTGAAGATGATTCGGTAGCTGGATATGCCACCAAGACTTTCTCAATAAAATCCTGTCCATGCCGATAGGGGTCTTGTGTGGAAAGCCACGTTATGTAATATTTCTTCTGCCCATTCAAATATGTAGTAGGTATCAGCATTCTTTAATGGTGAAGTAAACTATTAATAGACTAGTGTCTGGCCTATGTGGTTGTATTATCTCTTCTACTACACACTATTGAATATGGAGTAAAGTCAGGCTCATCGTCCTTCTTGACCTCGTGAAATTTGAAATTTGTAGTAGCTTAATACTGACAATTACTCCAGGACACAGACCATCTAGTGCTGCATTGCCCAGAGACAAGACTGGAAGGAGGCTATGAACAAGTTAACAGATGTGACGACGACTTTCAGACTTGGATTGACACAAATGATATAGAAGTGTAGTCGTAGCCAAACGATACTACTACTACTACTGACAATTACTGAGATTTCACCTTTGTTCGTAATTATCCATGATGCAGATTTTTTTTAGTATGACTGTTCAAGTGTATGAAAATGCTAGGTCTGCATTGATTGTGATTTCGATCTCTTATCTTGCAGAGACATTTATTAGTAGCATAGCTTTGTTGTTGATGTGTAGATATGCAAATAGTTTCATTCATCGTTGTAATTATTTCCTTATATTTATCGTCACGAGTTGATTAACAGTGTCTAAAAATGATGTAGTAATCATCTGAAACCGGGATAATCTCTGGCTCTATAAGCCTCAAAGGCTTCGTAGGAACTTTACTTTTTTATTTTGATTAACCTGTGTAACTCACAGAAACCTCAGGAGCAAGTCTGAAGCTTACACGAAGTCTAGCAATTTCTTCTTTCAAAACTTCAGGTCAAGATTGAAGCTGAAGTACTGAAGCTGTGCAGTATTTTGCAAGACCCACTCCGCCAAGAATGTACTAAGCTGATCCAGCAGTATTTCCCACAAATCCTACAGCTGCTGGTGGAACTGACACCTGAGCAGGTGTGCGCGACCCTGAAGTTGTGTACTGAGCAGAAGACAGGTAGGTTTGGGAAAGAAGGGAAGAGGGGTGGGGGTGGGCTATGTGAAGCAGACATGCCAACTTTACGGGTTCGCTGTAACGAATTTTGAAGAGCCGCCAGAAATTACGGTTTACAGGCAATTACGGCGAGGACGCAAGGTATATAGGCTTTTAAATCTCATTGCTGTTGTGTTCTTCGTTCTCCGGTGTTATCCTAGTACGCAGTAAAATTACTCTTTTGGTCACTCATTTTACTGCAAGTTTAGCTCATGATCACTCCAAGCCTCAAATGGGGTTGGCATGTCTGGTATTACCAAGGAAGTGGAAATGGCTTGTAGTCTTTAGTTTCAGATGTTTTGAAGCTTGTAACATTATCAGTTCTGTCTGTTTTATCGGCATCTACTGGTATACATACAGTGGTCTCCGCCTGAGAGCCTGCCACCTAAGAGTCTGCCATTCTCATGAAACGGAATTTTTTCTATATAATTCGTTCATGTAAGAGCCCGTTTTCAACTACAAAATCCGCCTAAGAACATGGTCTCCTTACCCAATAAATTTTTTTAAGCCACCTAAACCGCCAGAAACACTTTCAGACGCCCTGCTTTTGCTCTAAGGCTAAACCGTAGCGGTGGTGGAAAGCAAAGCCCATTATCTCGGCCCCTCCCCTCCCCTACCCCCGTTTTTTTCCCCAGGCCTATTTGCGTTGATGTGTTCGGCCTGTCCGCTCTTACCACTCGAAGCATGCCCATCCAGCTCCATCTCCTACCTCCATCTTTAACTAGTCTTTGGCTAGATCTACGTTTTATTGTTGTGTCCTGCCCCTATTCTCCAGCCAACACCTTCAGCATCCCTCCTCCCCATAGCCTCGACACCGTGCAACCCCGCAACCCAGTCTCACCCTACCTAGCCGCCCATAGGCCAACTTCACATAATATGATGAAACACCGCTCTTTGTTTTGATCTACGTCGTGGAAGCGGCGTCTCAGCTAGGGATCAGAACCAAAATGGGTCTTTGAGTTAGATTTTATGGACAGGAGCCACTAGCGTCTTGCATTGTTTTGCGTAATAGCCTAGGCCTACAGACAGGGATAGTCTGGCAGGGAATAAGCATGATTTTGATTGGTGTTTAAACATTTAAGTAAGCCAATCACAGATTTATTTAGTCAGGAATGACACTCCCTTAAATTGGTAGACAGAACTTGTGAATCTGTTGTTTTTTTTATTACACTTGGTCTTGATTTTTATTCTTTCATCGAATTTGAATGTGATGTTTTATTAAGAACTTGGGGATCTTGTTGGTTTTTTTTTTTATTACACTTGGTTTTGATTTTAATTCTTTCACCTAATTGATGTCTGATGTTTTATTATTGCCTAGGGAGTAAAAAGACTGTACTAAGCTCACCAGTAAAACCTGACCGGAAAGAAAACGATGAAATTTGTGAGCTGTGTGAGTTCTTCGTCAAGGCTGTGGACGGTTACATCAGTTCAAATGTGTCAGAGGTGAGAAATGGAATGTGGCATTGGTTTTTTGTTGTTGTTTTTTTAATTCTCATACAGTGTGTGTTATCATTGTTTTTTTAATATTTTATGTTATTTTTTCTATTGTGTCTTTCCCTCTCCCCCTCCTTCCCGCTCCTCTCTTTCTCTCTCTGTCTTTCTCCCTCTCACTCTTTCTCTCTCTCTCTCTCTCTCTCTCTCTCTCTCTCTCTCTCTCTCTCTCTATCTCTCTCTCTCTCTTTCTCACCTCTCACCCCAGAGCCTTTGACTCTTCATACTCACTAACTGATCATTTTCTCTATCTCACTCTCCATTCTCCCCATTTTACAAGCTCCACAGAGATATTTTAACTGATTCTATATTCGTCTTCAATCTAGGTCTGCTTAAAAAAATGTCTTTGGTTAGTTAACATTCTAGACTGATGTAGCGTTTGTTTTTGTTTTTTGCTCAGAGTTGGGATTGAGAGTCATGTTTGGGCAAATAATAATAATAATTATTATTATTTTTAATATTGTTAATAACAATAGCATCAACAACAGCAGTGAAATTATTAAAAACAACACTAATAGCAGTAGTAGTAAGGAACTATTACCTGTTACCTATCCTATAACTATATGGACTGTTGGGGCACTTCTGATGATTTTGGCAACCAGCTTTTATCACTCGTCCCAGTCTTCCTCTCTTTTTACTGTCTCGCCCAGCACTTGGCCTGTAGCCATTCTGGGATGTTGTTCTCCCATCTTTTCCTTTGTCTCTCTCTTCTTCTTCCTCCCCCGCTCTGTGCCTTGTAGAATGGTTTTTGCCAACCCTGAGGATCCTGTAGTGTGCCTATACATTTGCGCTTCCTTTTTTTTAAAACTTTTGTTAGTAGCTCCTTGCATGGGCCAATTGATGGCCTCACTTTCTTTTTCACCTCCTCATTTGTTAAGAAACTACAACTCATATTTTTCTCTCTACTGGACTATTTCAGGCAGCGATTGAGGCTGAACTGGGTAAGCTCTGTGAGTTTCTTCCTGGGGAGTTGAATCAGACCTGTGAGTACCTGATCAAACAGAACCTTCCTTTGATCATTCAGTTACTGGTCAAGAAGTTGGAGCCCAAAGCAGTGTGCACTGCCTTAGGACTGTGCACAGGTGAGTTGAGGAGAGCAGGTGGTTGTTGTATTTGTTGAGAAAATTACTCATACATATAGAAGCTGGTATGGTATATATGGTATAGAAGCTGTCCCAAAGTGACAGAAAATAGAAAACATTGTGAGCTTCCGGTTTTGATGTTAGTGATGTTTTTTGGGGTTTAAGACAGCGTTAGTTCCACTTCTAGGTTTTACCTTGAATCTAAGACAGAAATAGTCAGTGTTGGTTTTGTTTAGCGTTGTTACCTGCAAGATTTGCACATTGTTGTTGCAGTTGTTGTTTTGTTTCTTTGGTTACACCCATAGAATATGTGATTAAGGGATTAATACGACAGGTTAATACGGAATGAGACTCTTTCCATGATTCTGTTTTGTATATGAGGCTGTGCCAGAACCTCCTTTGCCCTCCAGGAATGATATTTCATAAATCCACTTTTTTTCAGCATTTCAAATGTAAAAAGTATGATAACTTGAAAAGGAAAGGAAAGGCTTGTGTCAATTAAACCAGGACATTACTGTTGTCTAATCATTGACCCTTAACCTTTCATTCATAACTGTGATGACGCATTTGTCATGTATAAGACATTCTGAGCTCAATTATTATGCCTGCAAATGATGTATGACTATATTATTCATATCAGTCTACAGCTTCTAACCTTGCAAGAATTTCACAGTATTTCTAAAGTATTCATATTCGAGTCAAAGATATTTGACAACTTACATTCACAACTATGAGAACACAGTGTAATGACTTGGGTCGCAAGCTTTTGGCAAAGCCTCATGTTTACTGTGCCCATGACAATGTTATGGTTTCATAATTTCCCATCCAAATTGATGTGTGATGTTCTTCGTGTTCAGGCAGTAGACAGCCAGTGCTTATCTCACCTGTGAAATCTGATCAGAAAGCAAACAGCGAAATTTGTGACCTGTGCGAAATGGTGGTCACGGTCGTGGACAATTACCTCTCATCAAATGCATCAAAGGTGAGGTGAAACAAATGCTGCTTTCTTTTTTTTTAATGATTGAAAATGGTGTCAGTGGTGTCACATTTCCGGCAATTACTGGAATTCCGGCTTTGGTTTTTTGCCGGCAGTGTTTTGGCATCAGAAGATTTTTTTTGTTTTTATAAAGTTTATATCATATATGATTTACTTCAAATCTTCATTTAATTTCATTTCATGATTCCAGGCAGAAATTGAGGATGAACTGGACCAGATCTGCAAGTTGCTTCCAGGTGATTTGAGCCAGACCTGTGATGCCATGGTGAAGCAGTACCTGCCTTTCATCATTCAGTTGCTGCAGAAGGAACTGCAGCCAAAGGCAGTGTGCACTTTCATAGGACTTTGTTCAGGTGAGCTGGTGGCTATGGGATTTTGTTCAGGTGAGCTGGTGATCATAGGATTTTGTTCAGGTGAAGTTGTGGCCATATGGCTTTGTTCAGGTGAGTTGGTGATGGGAGGCAGCTGTTGTTGCTGTTACTGCTGTTGTTTGTCTGTATATACCATTAATATCTTGTCCTTCGTATAATATAAGCTTGAGGTTTAGATGCCAAGTACAGAGAATGGAAACGCAGAAGAAAAGTAAAATAAAAAAGAAGGGAAGTAGAGCCAAAGTAAAAGTTTATTTTATTAACCCTTTAAATGCCAAATTCATTGATCTACAAAAAAAAGCAAAGGGAGGGAGAGACAGGTTTGCTGTTGGATTTGCTACATCGTTGGATCTTATTGAACTATTGAATATTAATTAACACGACACCCACTTCTTTCCCATAGTAAAATGAAAACGAGAACTCTGAAATAGATTTTTTAATCAAATTCTTCTCTCTAGTTTAGGAATTTTTTTTTTAAGACACATAACTGGCAGTGAAAATTAACATCAAATCTTGTATCATAAAGCAGTGAACAAGTTTGTGGGTCGCTTCTTTGGGTCAGAAATAGTGTCATGAATGGATGGAATTTCATTGCAGATTCTGTGCAGAAAGCTGTTCCTCTACAGAGTATTGCCCACAAGCTGAAGGATGAAAAGTGTACCCTATGTCAGATGGTGATGAGACAGTTGGACTCTTGGCTGGCTGCAAATAGCACTCAGGTGAGGGTTCTGAAAGAAATAGTTAGGGGAGTCATACCTTTTTGTGTTCTAGGTCAGAAATTTGTGGAAGAAGAGGTCTCATATAAATATAAGACCTTTATGCCTCCAGTTGATAAGACTTGTTTCATCTAAAGCAAGGTCACCAAATTACACGGAGGGCCAGATATAACAGAGAATGCCGAGCGCGGGCCTAAGAAGTGTAAGAAGTCTATAAAAGTCAAACTGATCTTTTTTTTGGTGATCCCTGATCCAAAGTATACTTTTTATCATAAAGCATTTTAATACCTGATAAATGCTGTAGTGAGCACACATACTCTTGTATGTGCGAGTAACATGCACTCACATTTCAGGTTCCTTATGCAGGGCTGTGCTGTTTGTGTTATACAGCGGGCACTGATTCTTTGGTGCTCTATCAGAGTTCGTAGGTTTGATTATGTAGTCACATTGATGAAATTGCTATGTTTTCTTTACATATAACATCATTAGGGAATACTTCCTTGGTGGCGACAAGGATACACCTAAATCTCTCTCTCGAGTATAAGACGCGGTATGACCAGGATTTGAATCCACTGTCTTTTGGTTGTGAGTCCACAGGCTGTTTACAAGTGATAACTAAGAAGACATCTGGGGAAAATAAAGTCTGATGGTCACTTTTAATTCATTGTCGTTCCAGTCTGAGATGGAGGCTGCCTTGGACAAAGTGTGTACTGCCCTGCCTGAGAGCCTTGCCCAAGAGTGTGAACAGTTTGTTCAGGACTACACACCTATTGCTGTGCAGCTACTGCTAGAAGTGCTGGGACCCAAGCAGGTGTGCGCCAAGCTGGACTTGTGTGCAGGTAAGGCAATGAGAACAGATTTGTGCAAGAGAGAAGAAGGGTTTAATTGAGGCTTAATAAAACTGAAATCCATTTTTTTGCATGTATTTTTATAAACTTTGTTATAGTACAACTCTTGCAACTTTTCATATTGCATGTCAGGTGGGAAGATTATCATAATTTTTTTAAATGCCTTTTAAATGGCTCATGCTTAGGGAATAGACATGGAAGAATATGGCTTAAAGTTAATTAGGTAATCCATCTTCTTTAACTTTGTCTCATACCATTAAAACAGGTCTTATTGTCACGCAACTTGGCTTGATCTCAGTGATGATACATGCTCTAAGCTGCGGCTTTGGTTACAGTTAATGCAAGCTTGTATTTAGCAGTAAAGACTAAACTTATAAAATCTCTTCACCTTTCAGTTCTTCCATATTCACTTATTCATTTATTCTACTCGAAAGCTGAAGGTTAATTACATTTTTTTCACTGTGTTCTCTGGATTTATGCTCGTTTAAAATCTTTCATGACATTCCTTCTCACACTCCCATTTCTTGGGCCACCCTCTCGTGCTCTTTCCCAGTCTTTGCCTTCCTTCTTCATCTCATCCTCTACTTATCTCACTTATTAATTCAGCCTTTTTTTTTCCTTCACGCTGCATCCAGTGGCCAGTAGCAAACCTGTGCCCGTGGAGTCAAAAACTTCTTCAGGACAAGGAGAACTGTGCACCCTGTGTTTACTGGTTGCTAAGGAGGTGGAAACCCAACTGGACAAAAATGCAACTGAGGTTTGTTTGATGAGATATTGTAGGGAGACTCGCAGGTAGTTTGTTTATATCAAGATGTGAAGTGATAGACCATAGTTCATTCGGATAAATCATTATTGATATTAACTCCCTGAAATGTGTCTTGTCTCATTCAGTATGCATAGTGTGAATAGTTACTTTTTTTTCTTTTTTTTTATTTGTTGGGTTGTTTGTTTGTTTGTTGTTTTTGTTTTTTTTTGGGGGGGGGAGGGGAGGGGGTTGGTTGTGGTGGGGAGGTAGCTTAAAATGATAGTGTTGCATGTGAGACTCCATTGTATCTATGGGGATTATTGTAAGCACACCACGAGGAAGTTACTTGAAGGTTGTCACATGCAGTGTTTCAAGTTGATAAAATCCTCACATGCAGTGTTTCAATTTTTCTCGATTTCCAATCAGGAGGAAATCAAAGCAGCATTGGACAAAGTGTGCAACATTTTGCCTTCTGCGGCAAAGGTTCAGTGCGAAGGCTTTGTGGCTCTGTATTTGCCCTACGTGATCGACCTGATTGTCAAGGAACTCCCCGCAGAGTTGGTGTGCAAGGAACTGGGCCTCTGTGGGACTGGCAGACAGAGGAACTGTAAGCATTAGGAATTAATTCAGAGAAATTGTAGTGGCGCAGTGGCCGAATGGTTAGAGCGTTGGACTCCTTATAGAGCTGAAGCTTATCCTAGTTTTGGTTGCGTGAAGCAGAAAAGATTTTAACATCATTTCCTAGACATGACGCTAGTCTGTCTTAGGTTTATTTCCAGGGGACAATTTGATGGTACCCAGTTCGCACCTGTATGGAGAGAGGAAAAATGATGTAAAGTGTTTTTCCCAAGGACACAACATGGTCACCTGGATTCGAACCTGGACCTTCGGATTGGGAGCCCAACACTCTCACCCTTTAGCCACTGCACCACTCATTGAGTAGTAGATCTGATTAAAGGAAAGACAACTGAGGCATGTGAAAAGTGTAATGACAGGGGTTCTGGGATTGTTTGCCTGTGTGGACAGTAATGCCTTCTAGAGTGACAACCCCGCCCCCTTCACCTTTTTTTTTTTCTTTTTGAGCACCTCTATGTTTTCAGTTAACTCACTGAGGCCTAACACCAAGTATACTTGGTCAGCCCAAGGTTGTGTTTAGGCCTTAAATCAGCTATGACCTTTTTCAATTATCAACATCTCCAAAAATATTCATTTTTTTTTTTTCAAGAAAAGGAATAAAAAAAGTACTCGACTTTACTAATTGTGAGATTTATATGATTTTTTAAAAAAATGCCTATAGAATCTGTAGTTTGGTGGTGTAAATGGCAGATGGAGCATAGGCCTCAGTGAGCTAAATGTTCTGTAGATAATTGAGGACAAGGAAGTGTAATGATGGCAAACAAAGAGATGACAGTGTTAAGAGGATAGGGGACTATTCATAGTCACTCTGATTTTGTTATGAGTGTATAATCACCATTTATTTTGTTATTTTCTATTTGTGTCATTCCTTTTCAGTTAGTTGTATTATTACTAGCAAAATTGGTTGGGATGCCATGAAAATAGTACAATCGGCTTCATACGAAACAGTCAGTCTAGTATTGTCGGTTGAGAAACCCTTGCAATAAGGACTTCATCCAAGTCTATGAGCGAAGAAGAACAAAATTAGAGCATTGTCAGTCAGCCCACTTTTAGTCACAACCCTTCCCACAACAAACTAGCCAGGGGTCATAGCACTCTAGAATCTCCTAGAAGAAAAAATCCTCCTAGAATCTCCTAAAATCTCCTAAATATTTGGCAGACTTGCCAAGTACTGACACAATATATTAATTTTCATAGTCAAAATTGCGAAACCGGACTTGGACTAGTTACTACTCACACAACCAATGTCATGAAGCTTGATCTTATAATGTATCATTGTCATCATAAATGAAGTAAACCTTTATTGTGGATGCTGTTTTCAGTTTCAACGAAGAAGCCACTGAACCTAAGAGTGAAGAGTGATGAATTGTGCCAGTTGTGTGAGACTGTCATGGAGACACTGGACCGACTCATTGTGGCCAATGCCACGGAGGTGAGCTTCAGCAGTTTTCTGACTCTGGTCAACTTTGTGGTCATCGGGGGTTCAAGATGATGATAGGGGACTGTCCCACGTCTTTTTTTGTTGAAATACACAAAGACAAACCGACGTTTTCGACAATTTCTGTCTTCGTCGGTTTGTCTTTGTGTATTTTTACGCGATAGCTTCATTTGGTCGTGTTTGCTACTTTACATTTTTCAACTTCCCTGCAGCTGTGATTCACTTTTTGTATTTTTTTGTTGTTGTAACGTAGGGATTTGATAGGATTCAGCTCTATGTTCTATTTTAGTCAGAAAAATAAGATAAGAATGTAAGATAAAACTGTAATGTCTATGCCCAGTCTAAAGGAGCTTTGTTTTGTAAATCTGTTGGGTTTTTTTCCTTCCTTATCCTTGCAGACCCAAAGCAAAAGAAAAAAAAAAAGGAGGAGGAAGAAGAGAAAACTTTCCCAGATCGTGAAGTTTTTGTTTTTGCATTTCTGTTTCAGAAGGAAATCCTGGCTGCGTTTGACAAAGTGTGTGATGAGCTCCCCGCTGCCTTGAAAGCTCAGTGTGACCAATTCGTTGCCCTCTACCTCCCGTACGTGCTGAGGCTGATCCAGCAAGATCTGAAGCCTGAGTTAATTTGTCAGGAGCTAGGCCTTTGCCCGAATCAAGGTAAAAGTCATCTATAACTATGATTTCTGTGTCTCTCATTGGAATAGCTTTCAGAGGAAAAGAGGGTTGGGCCTCAGAAATAAATAATGGAATATTTTTTATCAATGCACTCCACATCTGTGTAATGTGGCCCAGTGGGTGATAGGTTTGAACATTGACTTCCATTCCGAGATTCTGTGTTTGACTCCGGGCGACCAAGTTATGTCCTTGGGAAAGAGACTTTACAACAATTATCCTCTCTCCATTTAGGTATGTATTCTGCCAGGGAAGGAAACCTACGACAGACTAGTGTTCTCTCTATGAGATGGTGCTAAAATCATCTGTTCCATTTTCATGCTGCCAAAACCAGGATAAGCTCCGGCTCTATGGACCTCACTGACATCTGTGTAATGGCAAAGTCATTAGTCTTATAAAATTGTTTTTCGCTTCTTAAATCTCAAATGCTTTTTCTCCTCATTTGTGTCTGCCAATCAGTACCTAAGAAGCCAGTCCTCACGAAAATATCAGCCCCATTTGGAGATAGTGAACTCTGTGAGCTGTGCAAATATATTATGACGTACTTGGACACTGTTTTGGATGCTAATATAACAAAGGTTAGTGCAGAGCCTACTAGCTTTCATAGTGGGGAAAAAAATTAAAACAGTCATCATTGTCCAATAGATTTACATGTTGCGCTGATTTGCTTTTGTACCACATGCTGTTTTAATATAGCAAATCTTGTGAGTTTTTTTGTTTTTTTTTAATTTGTTTTTATTATAAGTGACTGTACCATCACACATCCAACAAAATTAATATGACTTACTAGACTTAATTCTCTTTATTCCCGGAGGAGCATAGGGCTGCAACAAAATTAATATGGTTTAAAAAAGAATGTTTGCTTGTGTTTGATCAAAACAATAAGTAAAATAATTGTGATTGAATCTGTACTTTCTTCATTTGCGGTAGACAGCATCTAACAATTTTAACACCTGATCATCACATGTCACGGTACCTGTACCTCAAGAACATTAGATTTAAAAGACTTGGTCGCATATGAATATGGACAATTTTTCCATGCTTTTTCTTCCATTTATTGAAGTGAAATGGGGCTAATCCATTGAATCCATGCTTCAGGCTGAGGTAACGGCTGAACTCGACAAAGTGTGTGATCTGCTGTCTGGTGCTATGAAGACGGAGTGCGAGGCCCTGGTTCAGATTTTCACGCCAAACATCCTGAAGCTGCTGAGGGAAGAAATAACGCCTGATTTTTGTGTCTCGATCGGTGTATGTATGAGAAACATGAAGAAACCTGTGGCAGACCACGTGAAACCCATCTCGTCTAGTGTGAGAAGTGGACCTGAGTGTGCCCCTTGTGAAATGGTCATGGGTTACTTGGACAAAATCTTGGCTGAGAATGCAACAGAGGTATGTATTTCTATATCATTAAATGTTTGAACTCTGACCACTTCAACCTTACTTTTACTTGCACCTGAGCTAAGAGTTGGAGCTTTTGGGGCTTACTTTTGGAGCAGAATGAGCCAGTACCCTTTTGCACTTAGGTGGCACGGTGGCCAATTGGTTAGAGGGTTGGACTCCTAATCAAAGGTCCAGAGTTTTAATCTGGGAGGTGACCGTATTTTGTCCTTGAGAAAGACACTTTACACCATTTTTCTTCTCCTCACCCAGGTGCGAATTGGATACCGGCATATTCTGCTGGGGAAGTAAACCTGCGAAAGACTAGCGTCCAGTCTAGGAGATGCTGTAAAAATAATCTGTTCTGCTTAACGCTACCAAAACTAAGATAAGCTCCAGCTCTATGGGCCTCATTGGCCTTGGAGGAACTTTACTTATGCACTTGAATATGAGAGGGGGAAAAAAGACTCAACACCTGGACCAGCGTGGCCAGGATTCAAACCCATTATTGTGGTTTCAGCGGCCTAAATCGGATGAATCTGATATAAATATTTCAAACCTTTTCAATCTTATGGTGGCTTGAAAATTATGATTCTTCTCTTCTCTCCCTCTGTTTATCTCTCTGTCCCTGTCTCTCTCTCTTTCTCTCTCTATCTATATGTCTACCTATCTATCTATTTATTTATTTAACTTCCCTCTATGTCCACTGCTTACAACCATACATAGGTACCTCTCATTTGAAAGAAAAGAATTTACTACGTTAGATAGGATAATGAAACAGTAACTTGTCAAAGGAAATTGTTAAAAAAAAACAAAAGTTTAAAGCACTGCTATTGTGTAGGCCTATAGTGTTTTTGGTGGTTGTTTTTTTTTTAGCTTTCAACAATTGATCATTTGTTTGTTATTGGTCTATAAACATTTAAAATTGTTCTTATTTCTAGCTGCAGTGGTGAATTAAGCTGAATAAGTTAAATCCAACAAAAAAGCAATTACAGTGGTCTCCGCCTAAGAGCTCGCCGCCTAAGAATCCAATCTGCCTAAGTGCCCGTTATTCCTGTGAAACGGATTTTTTTCTATTTAATTTACCAGCGTAAGAGTCTGCTTTCAACTACAAAATCCGCCTAAGAACACTGTCTTCTTACCCAATTGATCTTTTCTTATAAAAAATGCTGAACATTCTAGACAAATTCCTTAAATCTGTCTAAGAGCCTACTCTGGCTAAAAACATCGTGTCTCCCGAGGGGTGGATTTTTAGGCAGAGACTACTGTACAGTGTATTGTTTGTGGATCCATGACTTTGCATATGTGTAAATGTGTGATAATTTCCCTGTTGGAAGTAATATACATGTTGACGTGCTTTGCTCTTATGGAAGTAATATACATGTTGACTTGCTTTGTTCTTATGTGTTTGTCCTTCCAGCAAGAGATTGAAGCTGCCTTAGACAAAGTATGCTCCTTGCTGCCTGCCACTATAACAAAAGAATGTGATGCTCTTGTGGCTGCGTATGCACCTGTACTGATTCAGCTGCTGGTGTCTATGAAACCTGAACAGGTGTGCACCCAGATTGGCCTGTGTACTTCACAGACACAGAACACACCTGTGGTAGCCAAGGTCAAGGCAGGCCCTGCATGCCCCTTGTGTGAATTTATCATGGAAAAGTTGGACAGTATATTGGCGGAGAATGCAACAAAGGTGTGTATTCCTGTCCATGTTGTGTGCACATGAGAATATGCAATGCAAATGCTGTGTGTTCTTGTGTTAACAATTTGTTTTTCCATAAGCATACAATGCTGTGGCAATGATAAGATGAACTGTCAATTAGGTAAAAAATAGCAGTAGGGTATAATTTGTAGCCTTCTTGAAATGATAGTGGATGTCAAATAATTTATGGCTCCATTTGGAGAGAGCATAGTTTCTTGCTGATTCTTTGCTTCTTTATGACTTGTAATAGCTTCAACATCTAATATCAGCTACAATTAATGGTTCTTTGAGATTTTTGAATGATGTCCAGCAAATGGCAGCAGTAATTCTTACTGTATAAATTAAGTCTGGCATAAGGTGAAAGGTTTCTACTGGATTGTAGTGAGTTGGAGAAAATCAGAAAGTTCCTCCATTTGTCCCCTTCCCCCAAATTGTTTATACAGAAAGTAATCAGTCAGTTATATACAAATGAAATGTTTTCATACCTTATATGAAGGTAACATTATAGCAAATGGAAACTGTTGCTTTTGGATCCATGATCTTGCATATGTTTATAAATGTTTAGTCATTTCCTTAGTAAAAGCTATTACAGTGTATTACTTTTGGATCCATGACTTCCCATAGGTTTGTATATGTGTGGCCATTTCCCTGTTGGAAGTAATATACATGTTGATTTTCTTTGCTCTCATGGAAGTAATATACATGTTGACTTGCTTTGTTCTTATGTGTTTGTCCTTCCAGCAAGAGATTGAAGCTGCCTTAGA
>JBDFRD010011445.1:0-15945 GCA_039654405.1 Bullina lineata | reverse complement strand
TGGGGGGGGGGGGAGGGGAGGGGGAGGAGGAATGCATGTGTATGATACTGTGTGTGTGATGAAGCTGATGGCCATTTAATTTATGTCCCATGCACTTAACTTCACCAGCACCCGGGAAAAAGGAAAACATATTGGTGAAATACATGTAGTTAAATGATATTAGAATGAAGAGAAAAAGTCCAAACGCGCATGGGCTATCAACAACAACAACACGGCTACTGTTATTATATTATGATAATCTTCCATGCTTGGCCATAGGTGCAGTACTAATTTATGTAAATTATATAACATTTGATGTGATGGATTGAAAAATAATGTATGCAGTGTTGACAGTGCTCTCTACTCAAGATTGTTTTTATTGCTTTGTCTTTTTCACAGAGGTCTTGTGTCAGAAAAGACAGATGACAGTCTATTTGTTGTGGACAAAGGGACAGTGACAGGAACAGAGAATAGTCAGTGACTTTTCCATGATTTTTGTCCATTCACCTTTTTATGTTTTATTCCATTATTTTTATGACTCTTTTAATGAGAGCTCAGAATTTAGTTGTACTTTGTGCGCACTTTAATATTTATAAAGTCCTGACAACAAGCAACAACAATAATAATTTGACAATCTATAGCTCTTGCCTTTTTGTTAAAAGAAATAAAACATACATCTGTTTATGATGAATATAATGATGGTTTTGAGTAGCCACTATATTCCCACCATTAAAGTTGAAGTAAAAACTGTTTCATATGATCATGAAGTTACATCTAGTGATAAAAATGTTAGCATGGTAATATTAAAATTGAGATGATCTGATATACAAATACAAAATACTTTGAAGTACTGATTGGAGAATAACAAAAGAGAGATGAGTAAAACTTTTCTTTCTATTTTTGATGTTTGATTTTATGAATCCATGCCATCTCTCAGAGACAGAACTTTCAGCAAAGAGGAGACGTAAAGACAAGCCTCTAAAGTGCTTGGCCCATCTTGAGCCTGATCCACACTCCAAAGCTGTGAGAAAGTAAGTTAGACACTGAGATAACTATTCCGTTTATTGTTATTATTTATTATTTATTTATTATGTTTATATTTGTTAATTATAAGTTATTGTCTTGGCACATGAATTTTTATGGAGCTTTCTCAAAATCATATCTCACATAGTAGGTAAAAGAAAGAATCAACGATATTTTTTTGTCTTCCTTTTCATGAGTTTTGACACTGTGACAAGTAGCCTTTTTATTAAAGTAATATTCTCATTATATTAATGATCCTTAAGGCCCAAATCTAATAGTGTCAGGTGGCACAGATAATGCTATACCACCTTCTAGTTAGGATGCTTGTCAGTCATAAGTCACAACATGCTGGTATCCAATGTGCACCTGTGTTGGGAACCATCACTATGATCAACTCAGCTATCTTATGGCTGTAAGTTTAATAGTACATTCTCTCATCCATTGATACCAATTTTCTGAAAATCTTCCTGTTCAGTATCTTAAATCTGTGAGTGCACTAGTAGGACTTATAGACTTATCCAGCTGACACATTACTGTTTACTTTGCCTTGCGATCTTCCTTTTTCTTTCTTTTTTCCCCCCCCATTTTCCTTCCTCTTTTTGAACATCCATTTTTTGTAAAGATGAAAGTCTTTGAATTGAAGTGGCTACTTTTTGTATTTGACCTGCCCTCATTATATTACATTCGGGATTCCTGACTTATGGTGAATGTCTGAACAATATTTTTCATAAGAAAGCAAGTCGTATTATGTATTGTTTTGTGTTAACTTTGTTCACATGTTGTTGTTTTTATTTATTTACTTAGTTATAAAATTTGTAACATTTGTGTTATCGTGTCTTCCCCAAATTTCAGACCTGAGGGTAAAAACTTTCAGGCAGGGAAGAGAACAGAGAGAATCCGCCAACGTCTGTTAGAGAGGACCAGGTCTAAAACTCGCTTGGAAGCTCAGCAGCAGAAACAGCAGGCCATTTCTGAGAGAGAGAAAAGAAGAGAGAAGAAACGGCATCTGCCAACTGTTGATACAGATCTGTGGGCAGGTGTGTGTTACCACATCCCTCTTAGGGTCATCTTTGTTTGTATGTCTTTGAACCATAGGTCAGGGGTCGTAGCACTCTAGAATCTCCTAAAATCTCCTAGAAGAAAAAATCCTTCTAGAATTTTTCAGTATCTCCTAAATATTTGGTAGACTTGCCAACTACTGATGTATACTAATTTTCATAGTCAAAATTGCGAACACAGACATGGACGATTGCTGGGCAGTCGGACGAATAATCAATTGAAGTATTGAATGATTTTTACAAACGTTCTTTATTTATACTTAGTTAGAGAGCGATCTAGAATTGTTTGAAAACCTCCTAGAATCTACTAGATATTTATAGGCCCACAGTGCTACAACCCCTGCCATAAGTTCAAAAACCCATAAACCTGGTTTTATAGCAATTCTTCAGTTTTTAATTTACTGATGGGGTGGATCAAGTCAGCTACCTCATAAAATGAGAGTCAATGAGGATGGAAATCCAAAACCCTCTTCATTTATTTTATTAATACTTTTTTTTTCTTCAATTTCCTACCATCAACATATTATTGTCTGTGGCTTTCAGTTCAATTAAGTCAAAAATCTGAATAATACTTTTGATTTTGATAATCAATTGATTCTAAAATATTGTATTTCAATTTTTTTTCTTCTAGATGATGAACAGACGGACATCAATGAAAACAAAGTCAAGGTTTGTGAACTAGTTGAAAGAAACATAAATGCATTCTTTGTAAAAATCATTACAAAAATGATTAAATGTAAACTAATATTTAATTGACTCCTTATACTTAAATTTTGTAGGTCACAGGAGCCATGGCTGGCATAAAAATTCTTAAAAAAAAATCAATTGAACTGTTTATATTATTAAGAGTATAATAATAGTAACAGTAACAGTGTGGATTATGTCATTCTTATTTTACTAGATTCTAGAGCTTTATTAATTTTTCCCTGATTCCTTTTATAGTCTGGTTTTGAAACACTTCTTGATGGAATGGCACTTATTTAAAAATTGTAGAACTAAGTAAACTAATAATGCTTTTTAAGCATACTGTTTGAAAATATTTGTCTAAATTGCAGTCGTGCTTTGTATTCATTAACAAAAATGCAAAATTTCTAATTATAGCCACCGAAGCGAAAAAGAAGGAAGCCAAGTGCTTTGCAAGCGACAGTAATCCCCCACCCCGGTGCTTCTGTTAACCCAGCTTATGATGACCATCAGGTAAGATTGTTATTATTGAGTCCATTTTATAAAATTATATTAACCTCATGGGGCTGTTAGCCTGGTATTATGGTTTGAACTTTATATTCCTATATAGTTAGTCAGATAGTTTGGGCTGTAGGCTGGTTGCGCCATTTATGCTATAAACAATGATCGGGGGAAATTCTTCCTTTGTGCCTGAACTGATCGGATGGCATGACTCAGAATGGCTGCTGTGAGAAACTCATGCCCAGGACATTTTTTAGCGAGGAAGCTCTGAGCTCAAAGGGTTAATATCGAAAATTGTCTCTTTGATTTTTTTACTGGCACCCTCAAAATTTAATGGCTGTCATAAAACCGCACTTTTTAATGGGTCTCTGAGTTTTATTGTGATACTGGGCGTATGTTGAACCACTGTGAATAGGCCTGTTGGTTCACTGAATTTTTTTCTGAAGAATTTAGCCGAATTTTTTCTTTGATTTTACAAGGACAGATGCATTTTTTCCTGTTGTTAATGTTTGTTTTTTTAAAATTAAAAATGGACCATTACTTAGAATGTTTTCTTCTCAGCAACACTGGACACATTATTTACATCTGAATTTCATTGTGTCAGGCTTAGTGTTTCAGTATAAAATTCATATTCGCAGAGCTTTGCTTACTAATAAATATCAAATGTACTGCAAGGCCTTCTGGTAACACAGATATGTTTAATTATCTTTATATTATTTATTATTGACATAATAATATTATGTTAGCTATAGCAGTCTACTGCTTCAGGAAATCTCGGTGAATTTGGTTGTATCTTATTTCTTCCTCAGGATCTTCTTCAACGAGCCCTTGTGGTTGAAGAACTAAAAATAAAGAAAGAGAAAAAAATACACAATGCTCTTGATGCCAAATTTCCTTCGAAGTCAGAAGCTCCAACTGTGGTAAGATACATGAATGTATCTAGAACTAGTCTCATTCTTTTTTTCCCCAATATTCCTTGTAACTTAAATTCTATGGATTGGTAGATAAGAGAAAGGAATATTGTGTTATAGTTGTATAAGTGAAGTGTAGTTCCATCAATGAACTGTCTTGGCACTAAATTTCATGGTGTTTGTTTTTACCTCCACCAGAGAATATCAATGTTGTTTTGACCCAGTGCAGTGATTAATTTCAAGTAAATAAATGTTTTGATGTTTTTGTTTTGCCCTTAAATTGAAATCTTAACTCTTTATTTGTCTGTCAAAATCTTCATGGACTTTTACTTTCTTTTCTCTTCAGCTGACCTACCTTCAAGAAATGTCTGCAGGACTCGTGGATGATTCTGAAGAGGAGACTGATGAGGAAGAAGAAGAGGAGGAAGAGGCTTCTTTGTCAGTGAATCCTCCCGTAAGGAGGGAGGACAGAAAAACCAAGAAACAGAAAAGAGTGGAGGAGGAGTTGGGAGAACAGGTGAGTTTTGCTGACCCATTGATGATAAATGCAAAGGAAGTGAATGAAGCTGCAGGGAAGCTGAAGCTATTTTTACGGGATAGCTTCATTTGGTTGTGTTTGCTACTTGACCCATTGATAGTCATTTCAAGATATGTCAGTCCCTCATCTGGACGGTGGCTAGTGAAGAATCATTTAAATTTATTTGTGAACTTGAATTAGGATTCTGTTAGGTCTGAATGCTGCACTATTAATGTTGAGGGCATCTACTTAGCCTGCTGCCGTATTTTGATGTGTTAGGGAAGTGAAAGGTTTGTAATTATTTTTTAATATAATGATTTTTAAGTGGGCTATAGACTAAATACGTGCAGAGATAAAGGGGAGAGGTTACTTGTTTGTTCAGGTTATTTATCATCGATTTTCCAGTCCTGTTTCTGTCAAGTCTGATATTACCAGCAGATAAAGTGTTGTGAGTTTTGAAAGGAACGTTATACTCCATTTGAAAAATGGCAAATTTAGTTCAATATGTGAGGTTTAAATAAAGCAGTAGACCTACCCATGAATAACTCATTTTTAATCAAATAGAAAATAATAAATTCAGACTGTATTGTCTTCAATGGAAATTGCTGTGAATTTTGACTTTGATAGATGATCATGCCATATATTACTGACTTCTCATGCTTTATGCCTTATTTCAAGTTCAAGTGCTTGAGCCTTCATTCTATTTCTCTTAAAACTGATTTGTTATTATTTCTTTTTTTCCAGGCCAAACAAAAGTCAAAAGAGGCTGAAGTGAAGAGGAGGGAAAATATGATTTTGAGGTAATATAGAAATCCTTTGTTCAAAAAAATTATTTATGAAAATTAAATTGTTTATTCTTTTAGGGAGATTAAAACTTGTATTACTGATATGAAGCATTATATTATGAGGTGAAAAAAATGTTATTTCATACAAAGCAACTTCTTGTTAATTTATGTGCATGTAAAGTTTTGGACTTTCTATGCTTTTTGTCATAAATGTTTTATAGAGTGCTTAAAAAAAGTTTATTTTTCATAGTCTCTTTGAACTTTCGTCTACCTTAGAATTCCTACCCTGAAGGCGGAAATCAACGCTGAAGAAAGGAAAAGAAAAAAGAAGATGGTGGAAAAGGAAAAGTTAAAAGCAGAGGAGAAATTCAAGACGAAGCGACTTGGTCAAGTGAAATATCCTTTCTGTAGCTTCTCGTGAACAAGAAGTTTGGTCAATTATGTTACTCTCTGTGCATGCATTGAAAATGTTTATTTCATCATACTATAATAACGCTCGGGTTTTCTTAAACGCGTAAACCAATAATTCTGAAAAAATCATGGATATGTTCACAGACATGCTTTCTCAGGCGTGGGCATACTTAAAATAGTAAAATAAAGCAAAATATTTTTACATTTTTTTTTTATTTTTAAGGCCTATATCGTCGGGTTTCATTTTGTGCATTTCCCCCGACATCATTCTGCAGTGAGAGCACCATTTCACACCAAACGCCTCTTGGATAAATTCAGCGATCTATTCTAGCCTACGCTACACAATCTTTGTAATTTACACGTGAGCTTGCAAATTTTTGTATTTAATTCCCTGAGCAACAACGAAGCAATGTCATATTTCTTCATTGAAGGGAAGTCATTAACTGATTACACAGGAGTACATCTTTCTGTCACTAAGATGCTTTCAAACAAAAATGATGTCAATTTCATGGTATTTATTGCTCCTATTGAAAGACAACGCTACGAAATGTTCAAATGATCCAGTCTATCGCATTTAGTTATCTACCAAAAAGACAGTTTCCCGTAAGACTGCCAGCTTAGTTGAGTGATGTCTCAAATTGTCACGACTAAGTGTCACACTGTGCACATCAGACTAAATATGAGAAGGAGATGGAAAACAAAAAAAGAGATTGCATGCACATTTATTCTTTTAGTTTTACTTTTTGTTGTTCAGTGACATGGAAATTACAAAATCACTAAAATGAAGTTTGGAATCTTTCCATTTAATTGTCACATACTTGAGTTACTTCCATCTCTCCCCCCATCCCACACACACATTGCAACTTTATCTGCCTCTCTCTTTTTCTTTCCCCTCTACTTTTCTTGCCTTCATTTTTTTTCTGAAAGCTGAAGTCAACTGACATTTGAGATTGTTATATTTACTCCTCATCTTGTTCCTTCTCCAGTCAACCCATTTTTTGTTTACTCTCCCCTTTCATTGTCTTTTTTTTTTTTTTTTGATGGTAATGTATTCACAAAAGCATATCAAATATGTAAGGTTTTTCATTTTTTTCTTACAATGCTTTTTTTCAGGTGGAAAACATCCTGAAACCTTTGGACCTGAGCGATGATACTTATGTCAAAGTCATGGAACTTATGACAGAAGACCTTGTCAAGGGAATGACTCCTGAGTCTCATGAAGGAGCCAACATCAAGTGCTTTCCTACCTATGTGCGTTCTGTCCCTGATGGAACTGGTAAGTCTATGAAGTCTGAGTGTATCTGTAGCAATTGTATAAAAATAAGAATGAACAACACACTTTGAGGCAAATGCGGCCCATACAGCAGGAACATATCCCAGTTCCTGCATGAAGCAGAATAGATAAGTCTCCTAGGCAGGACACTAGTCTGTTACAGGTTTACTTTGTCAGTGGATTATGCAAGTAGTCAATTCACACCGGACAGGAAAAATGGTGAACAGGAGTTTACCATGAACATGATACAGTTGCTATCAGGATTCCAAGTCAGGACCCTAGATTAGGAGTCCAAAGCTCTAATGACATGGCCGCTGAGCCACCCAATAATGAGAAGAACTGGGGGGTTGTGTCATAGATGTGCACATAGACTTGCTTATTTAATCACGGTTTAACTGATATTTCGATCAATTTGATAACTATCAGTGATGAAGCTGGGCGCTCTCTATTGTTTGAAAAGGAACAACTTTTGATCTGTTTGATCAGTCCTATTTATTGCCTGGGCCTGGATATGTCTGCATCCGTAATGTCAGATTTGGCCAATAATGAACATTGCTTTCTGAATTTGTACAAATGTGGATATGTTCTCCCATTTGGCGCTGTTACTCTCTCGGTCATACTAGTTTTATTCCAAAGTAAAGACAATGGTCAATACGTTTGGAACTAATCTGACCTGCAGTGATAGAGTGTGAGACGTTCATGGGTAGAATTTTAACTTGAATGTTTTTTGAGAGCCCAACTATCATGTTTTGTTGTTCATTTTATACAAAGACTGAAAGAATTGAAATTCATTAAAATCACTAAGTTACATTTTTTTTTCAGTTTATCATTAAATATCTGAAAGAGATTTAAAGTGCTGAGCAGTACTGAAAAAAATGTTGGCTTTTAAGCAAGAAAAACTGTTTTTAAAAAAAACAGACGAAAGTTAAGATCATGAGTAAATAGCCGTAACAGTTATTAATTACAATCTGATTATTAGTTCTCTGTACTAGTGATTCTCTTTTATTTTACTTCACTCTGCACAGTATCAAACTTTTTTTTTCCTACTTCAGAAAATGGAGACTTCCTCGCCCTTGATCTAGGTGGCACCAACTTCAGAGTTCTTCTCATCAACCTGAATGGGCAGGAAGTGAAGATGGAGAGCAAGATCTTCATCATTCCCCAGCACATCATGCTGGGCTCAGGGACACAGGTTGGGCCTCTTTTCTGCAATAAATTTGATGCAAAAAAAGTGATTGAAAGTTGCAGGGAAGCTGGAAAATGCAAAGTAGCAAACACAACCAAATGAAGCTATCCCGTAAAAATACACAGACAAACCAGCATTCGACATTACTGTCTTCGAAGGGTGAAACAAACTGTGTTTCTTTGTTGCAGCTTGGGCTTCACGTTTGTTTCACCCTTTGAAAACAGTAATGTGGAACGTTGCTTTTTTCTGCAAGTTTTTTATCTTCATTTCTCATTTTCTTTGTCATGCCTTGAAACTGATGTTTTATTGTTCCTTTTTTTTTTCTTTTTCTTTTCTCTGAGGACTTCTATTCCTGTGTTTGCATGGTCCACTTACTGGACAGCATTGTTTACTTCTACTCAATACTTGATTATTTTGTGTTTCTCTTCTTTTTTCCAGTTGCTTGCTTTAAAAAAAAAATACAGTTTTTGTCATTTTTATCTTCATGCTTTGAAATAATGGGTAATCTTTGTTTACCGACTGAACTTTTGAAAACTGTGTTTCTTTGATTTTGGTCTTCAGCTCTTTGACCACATTGCTGACTGCATCTTCAAGTTCATGACTGACCACAAGCTGATGGACAGGAAGCTACCCCTGGGGTTCACCTTCTCTTTCCCTTGTAAACAAATGGGTCTGGACAAGGCCATTCTCTCCACCTGGACCAAAGGTTTCAAGTGTGAAGGAGTGGAAGGCAATGATATTGTGCAATTGCTTCATGAGGCCATTGAAAGAAGGGGGGTGAGTCTTGCATGTAACTGTAAGTAAGTAAAGTTCCTTCAAGGCCTATGAGGCCCATAGAGCCCAAGTTTATCCCGGTTTCGGTAGGGTGAAGCGGAACAGATGATTTTTAGATCATCTGCTAGACAGGACGCTAGTCTGTCATTACCCAGTTCGCACTTGGGTGGGAGAGGAAAAATGGTGTAAAGTGTCTTTCCCAAGGGCACAACACTCTCGCTACTGGATCTGAACCCAGGACCCATGGATTAAACATTGACCACCGTGCCATCGTTCATGTAGCTGTAGAAGCTGTTATTCTCCCCTTTTTCCCAGTTTCTCTATCCCTTCATGCTATGGTTCGAAAGACGTTTTATTTTATATAGATCTAGACTTTCAAAAGTTATGAAATAAAAATAATGTGATTCAGTTTTAAAGCCATTCTTTTCAATGCGCCTTGTTGCAGCATTCTTTCAAAGAAATGAATTAAAGTAGTTTTCTTAAGGGGGTAAGCTTGGGCTATTTATGCACTAACATTTTTCACCTTTGTGTTGCAGGACATGATAAATGTGAAGTGTCTGGCTGTGATCAATGACACTGTAGGGGCCCTCATGTCTTGTGCTCACAGTGATCGTCAGTGTGCTGTGGGTCTTATTCTTGGTAAGACTCTTAGGCTTAGAAGAAGGCAGCAGTGTCTTTTCTTACTCTTCTCTCTCTCTCTTTCTCTCTTTCTTTCTCTTTCTCTCCCTTCTCTCTTATTTCTTCTTGCTCTCCTCATGTTTTCTGTATTCTTTCTCTTTCCTCCTCCTCCTCTTTTCTCTTTCCTCCTCCTCCTTTTGGGCGGGTTCTTAGGCGGAGACCACTGTTTAAAGGTAGAGAATATATTTTGATGAAGTTGTATTCCTTGATCTTTTTTTAACTAATTTCTTATCTTTTGTGATTAGGTACCGGTACTAATGCTTGCTACATTGAAAACCTGAATGAAGTGAAAACTTGGGACGGAGACTATGATGATCCTCAAGAGGTGAGTTAACTGTAAGGAGAATGAAGCATCTCAAAGCAACAAAGATCATTATTGCCCTTGTACTCCCATGTCAAGTAAGAAAAAAAAATAAGCAACACTCATCGCTACATTGCTGCAGTTTTTTTTCTTTAAGTTTTTCTGACTGCTTCATGTATTTTACAAGTGGGTCAGTATCAGTCTTTCTAAACAATTTTAGCTCATTTTTTTTTTCTGTTTAGATGGTGCTGAGTATTCTTCAGTACAACATTCACCGCCTCTTGATACATGCGCATGTTTCTCTCAAGTAGACAGCATGTTGCATGTAAATTGTCTCTCATAATCTGAGTAAAGCTGTTGCAAGGCTTGCCATTTACTGTCTTGATTTCAACATTATCACATGCAGTCTTCTTTCTTTGAACATCAGAATGTATGAAATGACTGGTCTATGCATCCTTCTATTGAAGACAGTGATCTTGTGGTATGGGTGCCATTAATTAGTTGGTGCTACTGTGGGGTTTCTTGAAGCATTCCATCTTTCCAGCAGAGACTTGGTGAAATGCTCTTAACCCTTTCCCTGCCAGCTATATGTAGCTGAATACCAGCAAAAAAATCACGTTTTGTAATGAAATGGTGAGAAGACTTGACTACAAAAAACTATTTTAAAGCTTTTAATGTTAATTTTACTGTGGAAATGACATTGATGTTATGTAAATTCATGTTAAAGACTGAAATTCCAGCAACGGAACGCCATTAATGTTGGCAATTAACAAACATTCATTTTTCGTTGATTGTTGGATTTGGCAGTGAAAGGGTTAAATACTTGTTTTTGCTGATAGATCTTTTTTTCTTTTGACAAAATGTATTCTCTCTAATTGCAGGTACTTATCAACACTGAGTGGGGATCTTTTGGGAACGATGGATGCTTGGACTTTCTCCTTACAGATTTTGATCGATCCATAGACAAGCATTGCATTAACCCTGGAAAACAAATGTACGTAACAATTGTAGGGGCGTGGCGTCTAGATCAAGGTTTCTTGGCTTTTAACCCTTGATGGAGCACAGGCTGTCAGCGACTTAACTCTGCTAAAGCCTATCATGTGCATCTTTCTTCAACTGTGACCTTGACTTTCTCCATTCTCTTGGCATCAGATTCAACCACTTTTCCCCATGTTGTATTCATTTTTCTCCGACTAGTTTTCCGTTGTGGTTTTATCACTTTGCCATTCTTGTTATACCACTAATTCTCAATATCTGCCCTCTCCAATCTGCGAATGAACAATGTGAAATGATGCAGGAAAGCTGAAGTATAACAGAAAAAAAGTCCTTATTGTAGACACTGCTGAAATAGCGATAGAGATCACAGTTTATTTTTTTTACAGACTTCAACATGTTTGTATTTTTTTCTTCTGTCTGCAGCTATGAAAAGATGATTTCTGGTATGTACATGGGAGAGATTGCCCGTCTTGCTATTGAGCGTCTGAGGAAGAACAACCTGCTCTTTGATGGAGAGGGTTCCTACCATTTGTCAACAAGAGGTCGATTTTACACAAAATACGTTTCAGAAATTGAAGGGTGAGTTTTAAAATTCAGATCAAAGCATTCTGGATGAACATTAACCCTTCCTTTTTGTCTTCAAAGCAAAAAAATATCTAAGCTGTACAAGAACAGTTGAAAAGGTTGAGGTTGGACTTTTTGAACTTCTATGTTTACTTTTATGTAGGATAATACCCTGAGAACGAGGAAAGTAAATGAAAAGATTTGCCTGTAAGAATTGCAATCTTTGTCGTACTTAGCCTGTTTTTTTATGGAGACTGGACATGCACCGTGGAAACTTCTTATGTATAATGGATATTAACTTGTTTTATCAAATGTTTGGGATCTCAGTCTTCCACTGTTTATACTAAGATTAGAACTTCTTCACTTACATCTTTCTGTTCCAAATGATTTTAGTTGTAGTCATAGTTGTTGACAAACTGACATCGCTGATTTAAAATTCTTCACTGAGCTGACAGACCAAAGGAGGTCAGAGTTTGGGGTTTTTAAAAGTCTAATTTTACACCTCATAAAATCAAATTATGAGGACCAGAAGGCAGCAAAAATTCAGTTCTGTACTGTTCAAAGAAGTGCAGGAAAAATTGCAAAATAATAGTCATTATTATCACCCTTTTTTGTACATTCTTTAAATAACCTTTTTTTTCTTGTACCGTATTGACAGTGATGATGTGGACAACTTCACTGTGACAAAGCAGATCTTTGAAGAATTGGAGCTGGAAACTCACAACGAGCAGGACTGCAGGCTAGTCAGACATGTGTGTAGTTTGGTATCGAGGAGAGCGGCTTATTTGGCATCTGCTGGTAAGTTGTCAGTCCATTCTTTATATTGGAGTCTTTTGTAGCAGTTTCATGGCATTTCCAGCCTTTAAGAAAACCTGTATTCCTCTTTTGTGAGTCCTCTGAACAGATGAAAAATGTAAAAAAAAAAAAAAAAAAAATGACAATAGATCCTTATTTTGTTAGTGCTGACAATAAGAACGAATTTTTGAGGAATACTGACATTTTTTTTTTTTATTTCCATTGTAAGCATTTTAACGGCCATAAAAACAACCTCTGGGGTATATTTTGACCCCGGGTGTAGGGTTAGGGTTAAAGTAAATTCCTTCATCAATAAATGACTTCAGACATCTGAAGGTGCATGGCTTTGATAGGAATGAAAGTTTTGTGCCCTCAAGGAACAGCACTGTCTGGTTTCGCAAATGATTAATATCTTCAACGATGTTCTTCAGGAATTGCCTGCCTGCTGAACAAGATGGGGAGACCTGAAGTGACAGTCGGTGTTGATGGGTCTCTCTATCGCTTTCATCCCTTCTTTCATGATCTCATGATGGAGAAGGTCAAGGTTCTGGTTAATCCTGGGATCAATGTAAGTGAAGATACCTTATTTCTTTCTTCCATTTAATGTAATAAATCTCATATATTCAGATACCTTCATTTGTTTATTCCATCTCGTATCAAGATACCTTCATTTGTTTTTTAATTTAATGCCATTTAATGAAATAAATCTCATTGTATTTGTTTTCCTCTTCCATTTTGAATCAATTCAGTCTTTGCTTTGCATCTCGCAAAATTATTCTTGGCATATTGATGTTGTATTTCATTTTTTTTTTAATACATTAAAACTTTTTGTCTCCCATGACATAGGCAAACAAGATGTTACAAAGCACTTTAAATCTTTTCTTTCTTTTTTGATCCAGTATAAACTGATGCTGTCTCATGATGGGAGTGGAAAAGGAGCCGCCTTGGTGGCAGCAGTGGCAAACAGACTCCTTCACAAACATGATAAGGAAAAAGAGGCAGACGCAGACTCAAACGCAAACACGGATCAGAAAGACACAAATGCAAATACAGATTGATAGAACCTAGCTCTTAGAACTCTTCCTGAATGTGATACCACGGTGTAGAACATGGTAAAGACGCATGAGTGCCGAGAAGGATGGAGACAACAGATACGGACAATGCAATAACGTGATGGTGTTTCTCGTGTTTTCTGTACATTATAGATTGGACATATCAGTGAGTAGACAGCGACAGGCTTGTGTTTACAGACTGAAAGACAACGTGACCTCCTCTAACTTATATGTCTGCTTTGCATATGTTGTAGTTTCAAACTGTTCAAAAATGATTTCAGTCTTCAGTACGCTAATGAGTGCGCACATACTGATACAAAATGTTTACGGATTTGATGATTTATCTTTCCGTCTTTTTTTTAGTATTAAAAACTGGTACACTTGTGAGTACTTTTGACTCGTTACTTTTTTTTTTTTTTTTTTTTTGATTCTCTGAAGTCAGAAGAAACAAATGAAAAGCATCAAGAGACATTGCGTTGTTATCATGTGGTGAATTTTCATAAAAAGATCCTTGCAAGCTGGTGGTGATATTGAATGGTGCTTTTATTTTATTCAATTGCTTTCTTGGGAGAAACCTAATACATATATCACAGGATGTCCTTGAATGTGACAGGATAGATCCAATGCTCTATTTTCTAGAAGACAGAAATGCAGTTTTCAGGGAACCATAAATTTGGAATTTGGACAGTATAACTTATAAATTATGGACAATCTAGCTCACCAGACCTACATAGTGTTCTAAGATGACCTGCTCAGGCCTTGAAGTTCACTTCTTTCAAAGCTTCAAATCATTTTGACCATATTATATATATATAAGTTCATTTACATTGTGATTTTCTGAATTGAAGAGAGTGCTTGCCGCTTGTCATGACTGTGTGTTTTTCTCAAGAAAAAAGGAAACTGAAATAAGCTCTTAAGAATGTGAATCTCTTTGGATATTGTAAGCCAATTCTATGTGTATAGATGTAGCATACTAAAATTTCTTATGAAACTGACGTGAATATGAGGAACTTTCTTTTTAACCATTTTTGAAAAACGGGCAAAAAAAACCTGATTATCTTTTTTTCTGTAACTTTTGGTCAGAAAATTGTTGTACTTCCTTCCAAATGTTGATACGCTTACAAGTATATTCTATGAGTGTGCCGTGTCAAGTTGTAAATCCACTGAACATACATACCCCAATGTATCTATCTTTGTGTTCCTCAACAGCTTGTGATACTATTGCTTACTCGAGTACTTGTGTACAATGGGTGGTTATTTCCATTTCATGTGGGGGTATGTCTAATTTGTGTTGTACATAGGTAACTAGCTGCTATAAGTAGAGGTATTCCTTTTTCAAAAAGTCTTTTGAAAGATTAAAATATGTATTGGTCAAACTAAAATCTTCAATATTGCTGTGCCACAATTTTCAGCATAAGGGTACTTTTTTTTTTAACATTAATGTAATTTTGTACAGAATGCCTCAGGTTAAGCCACAGTGGAATCACTTTTCAACTTAAATGTGATGTTCTTTGTGTAGACTAGATACTAGACACTAGTATTCAAACATCATGTTGGCATATATTCCCACAAACCCAGATCCCTTTTTATTTACTCATCTCTCGTGATTTTTGACCGGTTCAAATCAGAGCACAGGATGAAGGAAGAGTTCTGACAAAATTCTTCTCTTAGAATTAGAAGCACTGATCAACTTTTTGGCCTCTTTTCTCACATCAATCTTGTGTATACTTCTAACTTCTCAAAGCTACAACTTGAGGGGGGTGAGAAAATGCCCTATCAGATTTTCCATTTGGACATATGTGTTGTGGGAATTTCATTTGTAAAAGTACCATTGTTTTTATCATGTTTCAGTATTTTATTGCTAATTGTAAGTATTACTCAAAGAAAAAAATCTCATGTAAAATAAAATTTCTCATTAAAACCTAAAATTTTTTTATGATTTTAACTTCAATTTTCAAAGTATAAAATATTCTTATTCTATTGACCTGCAATCTCAAACTCTACAGCACATGCATGTTTACTTTCATAATCAAGACAGAGCACCTGTTCACTGGAGAACAGTAGATTGCATGTTGAGTGGGGAATTTGAAGGACTGAATTGATATTTGTTTTACTTTCTAAAAACGTGTGTGATTGTTCATTCAGTAGTGTGTGCTTTTATTCTTCAGAAACCAATTCTTAACTTCACATAAAAATGGATATTTGTCTCATGCAAAAAAAACAAAAAAACAAAAAAAAAATTGTAAATTCAAATATTTTTACTGCTCATTTGAATCTTTTTAAAAATGTGTGGAACAAAATTATACATGGGACTCTCAAGAGTACAATCAACTTGCATTAATTTTTTTTTCTCAGCATTTATGAATTTTCATTTTCCCCCTTAAGGGGAGATGCGGGGAGAGTAAGCCATACGATATGAAGAAATATGAGTACTTTATCGAAATTTCGATTTCACTA
>JBDFRD010011334.1:0-15952 GCA_039654405.1 Bullina lineata | reverse complement strand
AGCCGATCGGCATCTGTGGAGAGCTCTGGTGGAAGCCTTATGTACTATTTAGTACAAAGAGGATTAGATAGATAGATTGGGCATCATTGTTGTTTCAACCCCTGAAAATGGTAATGTCGAGCATTGGTTTGTCTTTATGTGTTTTTCGGGATAGCTTATTAGCATGCGTGGTCAATATCTGGGTCAGTCCTTGGGAGCTAGCACGTTTAATTTGTATGTCATAAAATGAAAATGAAGAAGTCTCTAGATTTTTAGTTAAGGAATTGAGTTCCACTGGGACAAGAAGCCATGTTTCAAAGCCAAGAACGCTACAAGTGATCACCAGCAATATCTAGATACTACAGGTATGAAAATTTAAACAGTCAAAACAAGATTACTGAGTCATCATTTAAAGATAGCCTGATTAGGAAAATATTCCTGGGAAGGCGAGCAGTTTGGCAAAAGAGAAACTTACATCAACAAAGCGAATTTTGTCCGTTATCCTGTAGTGGTAATAGACATATCCAAGCATTCGCTCATCGTTGAGCTCTCCGTCAGTGAACTTATTATTATTGATGAACTTGTAGATAGTATCCTCTCTGTACAGCTGACTACGTAGGCTATCACAGAACTGGTAGTTCTGCAACCCTTGTGAACTGCAGCTTTGCAGTATAGCTTGATCCATACCCTGTGGACAGAGAGATTTCAACAAGGGCTGTCAGTGATAATGCTTTATGCTGTTCATGTAATATGTTCCGTACTTGTAAAAGTTGTACTGGAAAATTTGTCATCATTTAAAATACAAGGTACCGTAATAAATTCTATTGAACTGTTAATTTAAAAAAATAGATTGATCAAACAAGAAAATGTGAGAGGTCTGTTTGCCATATCCTGTGTTTGTAACATAAGCTTCACCAAAGAACAACAGAAAACAACTGCTTCTATTTCTGATACTTCTAGCAGTAACTTGCCTCTTCTTAAGCAAAGAAAATAAGCATTTAAAAGGATTTCCTGTTGTTTACAGAACATTAAAATATAATAAACATTCACATTAAGATTAAGTGACTGCAGACTGCAAATATTTCCTCATTAAGAACAGTGTCTTCTATAAGGGCACAACACTGCGACTGGCATGACCAGGATTTGAACAGAGGACACTCCTATCCATTTTACAAGATACATGTTTAAGCCCTGTGGCTGGCACTTAACAATTTCATACAATTCAGAGTTAATTTGCATTATATTGTATATTATGTAACTGAAGACATATTATTGCCATGAGCTATTTTCACACATATATTATGATGAAAATTACACAAGGCTAGGTCCTACACACACACGTTACTATAAAGGCTAAAGCCAGCATAAAACAATAAACAAAACCCCACGAATAACTGAGAAGAAATAAAATAAAAATCCTCTAAATTCTCCGTTAAACTAAAAAAAAATATAAAACACTAAGGAAACAAGAAATCGAATTTAAACCCAAATTCAAAACGGAAAAGAGGGCGATTTAGAATATAGAATTAATAGAATACATAGCAAGTGGACTGAGAGAAGTGTGGATGGAAGTTCTACAGCATTATACCCATGATGAAGAAGGAAGAATTGCCGTTAAGATTTATGGAAAGAACAAACAGATTAAACACAGAATGGATGGGAATAAGATAAGAGACTAGAGGGTCTTCACAGCAAGAAAATACAGTATGCACTCACTTTCAAAATGATCTTCACGCTAAAGATGGTGCGAGCCAACTCACTGTACAGCGGATGTGGTACAGTTGTGTCAATTGGTGATAAACTGATGAATAGATCAGAGTTTAATTGAAGGAGGAAGAGAGTTAGGAAAACAAGATAATACAAGTCTTAGTATTTAATTTATTAAAACTGAAATTACTGTAGTTATTGAAGATGAAATAAATCTTAAGAAAAATCTTGATCATCATGTAAAACTAATCATTCTTTAAGCCTGAAAGCATACCATGAATATTAGGGGACATGAGTTATCTAGATTTTCACATATCAAAAAAAAAAAAGGAATTTCCTTATAGAGCCAGAGCTTATCCTGGTTTCAGTACCGTGAAGCAGAACAGATGATTTCTACATAATCTCCTACACAGGACTTACTTCCCCAGCAGAATATGCCGGTACCCAATTCACACTGGGTGGGGAGAGGAAAATGGTGTAAAGTGTCTTTCCCAAGGACACAACACGGGCACCTCCAGGATTCAAGCCCTGGGCCCTCGAATTAGGAGTCCAACGCTCTAACCATTCGGCCACTGCACACTTTCACATATTAGCTTTGATTCAAACAGCTTGGTTGATGGGTTGGCTTTTTTTCTCCTACTCCAATTATTTCAAGAGACATGATTGTTTATGGTGCACTTAACATAAATATCTAACCCCCACAAGCTTTAACACTCATGAACTCCTTCTCTATTCTGCAGGGAGCATTGAATGAGCTGTCACAGTTACAGACACTTCATACTAGCATGAAAAATGAAACACTTCATTTCCTTTAGCCAGGTGTTAATTTTACAAATAGATGGAATGACATAAAATGAATGTACAGTCTTTCCCAAAGATACAACAGTGGTTGCCATCAGGATTCCAAGTCAGGGCTCTAACATTGGGAGTACAATACTCTAATCAGGGGAGGAGTTAATAACTTAGGAAACAGAAAAAGAAATTAAATCAGTTTCAACATAAATGAATTAATTACACTTAGCATCGCTTATGTTGCGGTCTATGCTGGTGGGGCTTTTTCTGAAGTATCTAGGTCCTGGTGATGTTTAACTCACCTGTTTTGCTGCAAGTACTCTTGAAACCATTGATTGTCCAATTTCGTCAAGTTCATATTTGCATGAGCACTGCCATTGATTCGAATAGTCTCCACATGAGTCAGGAATTTATTCAGGTCGTCAGCATCATTATCCGGCACCCGACGACGCAAGACAATTGTGTTGTTTGCAGCCACTCCTGAATTTTCAAACACATTACTGAAAAGGACAATGGATATCATGATTAATTCAACAAAAAACACTCTCGTAAGGGAAAACTTTCCCCTTAGGATGGGCATTCCGTATAGTGAAAAAGACATCTTTTTGATTTTAACTGTATAAAAATTCCATAATTACACATACTGTATAACTATTGAATGTGTTAGTCCCCTGACTAGAAAACTTTGTCCTGATAAAAATAACATTTTAAAATTGAATGTTGATCATAAGACTTGAAACACAAATAAAAATCAAAACGTGGACAAAGTTCCTATAAGCTTAAGTGTTGCAATGTCATTTTTCCACCAAATAAATTTTCAGAAGCTAACAAAATCAATTCAAAGAATTTTCTTGGAATTAATCAACTTCTTGTCAACCGCTTCCCAATGAATGTCACAGATGAAATATTTCAGAATGAAACAGAAGTGATAAAACTATAAATACCTGTTGATTCCAATAAGTGAGTTGAGAATGAAAATGAATTTGTCATTATCATCAAAGGAGCTGACTGCTGTAATAATTTCTTGTACGCGATCGTCCGACATGAAAGGGATGACATATTTGGCATTGCCTAGGGAAGAGAGATCTTCCAAAGTGCTCTGAAATGATACAGTTATATGTGTATTTGCCACAATGTTTAAAAAACATCATTTTTTAAAGATCTAGCTTCTGACAATTACAGCTTTGTGCATGGCTTACTTGCATAACAATGAAGACTTGCTTCATTAAGAAGTTCAATTTTTTTGTGACTGATCATTCTCTCTCTTTGAATGGAGACTACAATTATAACTACATGACAGAAAGTGACATTATCAAGACTGATTATTTTATTACCAAAAGTATCCCAGCTGATTTTGAACAAAATACACATCTAAAATGACAAGATACTAAAAAGCCTACCCTAGTAATTGGAACCCCAGCAGGAAACTTCTGGCTGAAGCTCACACACACAGGATCTGTTGGGTCATCCAGCATGTCTGAGAGTCGGCGATAGCTTTCTACCCAAAAGGGTTCATCGGAGTAGAGAATCATTGCATGCTTGGAGTTCACGAACTTCAGGAAAGCCTTGATGGCATTCAGGTCATACTCAAAAGATGGAGTTGCTCTCAGAAGGGTCCTCTGATCTTTAAAGTTTAAATCTAAAAGGAAAAAAAAGAGGGAAAAAATATAAAATGAGTTTGTGTACAGAAACATCTACTGGATGTTAGCTTTGGATTAATGAGAAGTAGATAAATGGACCTAGTTTAAATTCAAACCGGACACAAATTGTCAAATTAAATTCCGTTATAATTTTGCATTAAAAGTTAGGGTGCTATATTTAGGAGTGAAATCAAAAATTATATATAAATTAATCAATGTGCACGCACAAAATTTCAAGGACAGTTTCATAAATGAATAAAATTATTATTTAAAAAAAATTAATAAAAATAACAAACACAAGCCTCAAGACATTTCAAGGCCAAAAGTTATTATGAAACTAGGGAAGTAAGCTCATATATGACAAAATTCCTGAAATGATTTTATACAAGTGTAGATCTCTTAATATGCATCCTGAGAAAGTAAAAAATGTTAGGAGTCTTGTGAATAAAGTTGCGTTTTTCTTTTAACTATTTGAAGCCCAGCCCTCCTGAGCCTTACTTTTACCTGCACCCAAGCTCCTGAGTTAAATTTCCCAAAGTGTACCCCGCCTATTCGGTCCTGCGACCTACTCAGTGAATTCGATATAGGAATAAAAGCGCTCGCAACGTGCAGTTTGTGCTGGGCACATGGTGTCAACATCCTGCACTGATTGATCAATCTAAATATAGAATACAGTGGTCTCCGCCTACGAACCCGCCATTCTCGTGAAACAGAATTTTTCCTATATAATTCGTCCACATAAGAGCCCATTTTCAACTAAAAAATCCGACTAAGAATACGGTCTTCTTACCCGATGGATTTTTTTTTTTTAAGCAGCCGCGAGAAATGAGGGCTATTATGAACATTTATCCCCCTTTGAAATCCGCCTAAGAGCCCAATCCAGCTAAGAACACGGTAATAGTGTCTCCCGAGGGGCGGGGTCTTAGGCAGACACAACTGCACAACCAAAATAAGTGAAGTAATACACTCCTGCAACCTACACCGGGCGTTCGGTATATAGGAACGAAGACGCTCACAACGTGTATGCTACACACAGACCAGTCAAGTTAAAGCAATATGGTGAAATACAGTGGTCTCCGTCTAAGAGCCCGCCGCCTAAGAGCTTGATCGGCCTAAGAACCCGCCATTCTCGTGAAACGGAATTTTTCCTATATAATCCGTCCGCATAAGAGCCCATTTTCAACTAAAAAATCCGCCTAAGAACACGGTCTTCCTCCCCGACTGATTTTTTTTTTTTTTTTTGAAGCAACTGCCACTTAAATCACAAGAAACACTATTAGCCGTCCTGCCTTTGTTCTAGAGTTAAGCTCCAGCCGCGTTCCTCCTGCCCCATCGCCCCACCCCATCCCCGTTCAGTAGGCCAAGCCTATCCACTCTCATCACCTGAACATGGTAATCTTGTCTCCCGAGGGGCGGGTTCTTAGGCGGAGACCACTGTATCTGAGAGGGGCAGTTCGTGAATTTGGTCTTTTATCATTTTTCTCACATTCCACTTTAACTCATTTCAACTCTGCAAATTCATCGATATACAGTATACATTTAGAATAATAAACGCTGATCACGATTCTTTCAAGTAAATTCTTACCAAAAGATGTTGCAGCAGGGCTAACGAGGGTCATGCCAAGATCCGTTGCTAATTTCCCAGTCCTAATGGCATCGTCATTGTTGTACGGGCCCACGTATGCCACTACATTGTTTCTCTGAATGCTCTGAACATGGAGTTTGCACTGAGAGAAGCCTAACAAGTTCTCCACAGTCTGAAATTTCAGGAAAATAACATTTTGCATTTAAGAAAAGGGACTGCAAGCTATCATTGTAAATGGAGATGCATGTTGAAAGAAGGACAATGACGGAAAAAAAAAATTTTTCATGTAAGATTATAAGGACAAAAGACGATACCTTCATATCATACCTGGAATATGGAATTGAAATATGATAACAAGGAAACAAAATTTAAGAAAAAAAAAATAAAAAGCAATGGAGGAGAAGGAAAGAAGCAAATTAAGATTCGCACCATGGGAAGTGCACAACAAAGGAATTGGAAGAGAAGGAGAAGAGGATAAATTTGATTCTAAACGATTCATAAAATAAACAAATATTGACCTGAATCTTTTAATCAGTGCTTGAGACCTTTTGCTCTGCTTTGAGCTACAGGCCTTTGAGATTGAAAATGAGCTCAACCAACAACTTTAATTTTCAATTCATTGTAAACCTTTAACACATTATCTTTTATATAATGTGGGAAGGTGACCAAGTCATCATGGTTAGAGTGTTGGACTCTCAATCCAAGAGTCCTGGGTTTAACTCTGGTCCACCAAATTGTGTCTTTGGAAAAGACACTTTATACCATTTTCTCCTCTCCCCACCCAGGTGTGAATTAGGTACAATCATATTCTGCTGGAGAAGTAATGACTCAAAACAGGAATAAGCTCCAGCCTCATAGCCTTGAAAAACTTTTTTTTTTCATACGATACTGCTATTAATTCTTATTCATAATTCTGAATGTGTGACTTTTATTTATCCATCCTCAGTACCTGACTAGTTTCAAGCTTGAAATCACTATTTTTCTCAAAATAGCAGCTATCAGGCCTCCTCATTCTCTCCATAATATCTTGGAATTCTTTCACAATTTAAGCGCAAATTGAAATCTTTTTAATGGTATGCATAACTCAAAACTGACAAACATGCACTGAAGTATCAATTTCAAGAAAAGGTACATCCAGGCAACAGACATTGATTGAAGCATCCGCGAGCAAATAATCAAATTATGCTTACCTGATCTGGTCTCATGCAGCTGTCAAAAGCCACAGCACCAACAGACACAGGGCGGTTATTTTTTACAAAGTATTCGTTGCTGTAATAATTCACTGCCCAGAAGAAAGCCTGCCAAAAAAAAAATTATTCACAGGAGCTTATTAACTACATGCACTGCAAAAGATAATTACTACTGACCACAATTTCAATCTTCTCTATTTTGAATTCATAATTTTTCGAATTAAGTAAAATGAATTGTAACATAAAAATGAGAATTTTTTTTGTAACATAAAAAAATAAAATAAAGGAAGAGGAAGGAAGCACAAGGACCAGAGCCTGGATCAACTTGCAAGATATACAGAAATGGTGTATCTAGTCTTCTGCTCTTCTATCCGGTGATACCCATGGGGCTTTGTGTATCCGCTTATGTGGGATTATTGTTCCACCTATCACTATGCTGCTGTTGGCGCACAAGTTCACAAACCTCTCTCCATTGTCATTTGCCTCTCCTAGCCCATGTCTCCTAGGACCATCACCTGTTCGTAACTGATGTAGCTCCTTCCAACTTTGGCGTTCACGTCGCCCATCATAATATTGACATCTTTCTTTGGAAGTTTGTCCACCACATCCTGTAGTTTGTCATAGAAGTTGTCTTTGTCCTCATCAGTAGTGTCATTTGTCAGGGCATAGACTTGTAAGATGTTCGTATTGATTCTTTTTTTCTTTGTTGTAAATGAAGCTCTCAGTATCCTCAGCCCATGTGCCTCCCATCCTCTGAATGTTTTCTGGGCTCTCTTGTTCAATATGATTGCTACTCCATCTCTATGCATCCCTGTGTCTTCTTGTCCTGAGTAGACCATCAACTCATCTGTCCTTGTCTTCTTTTGTCCAGCTTGGCTCCAGTAGGTCTCGCTGATTCCCAGTATATCTAGATGGTAATTCTGCATTTCTTTTGTGACTTGTGCAGTCTTCCCAGCCTCATACAGGGTCCTGACATTCCACGAACCAATCCGGAGATCCTTGTTTGAATATGGAGGCATCTGCTCAGCGGCGTCCTTGCGGCTTTGACCGTTGGACATCATAGATTCTTTGTAGGAAAGACTTGAGTTCATTTTTTCCTCGTATGTGTTTTTGTAACTTGATTTTTTTTTTTACAGAATAGGGGTGTTAATGATATGTCGAACCCCAACCTGGAGGATCAGGAAGCTCAGTATCGAGAGCCACCACCTATTTGATCCTTTAGTCGCCTCATACGATCACACAGACATACGGTGGGAGCAATTCTTTGCAACAACCCCCCCCCCAACCCCCCCACAGGGTGAACTGTATTATAATGTTTTTTATTCCTTGTTACATCTTTTGAATTATATAGCACAGTGTGTGTTAAAGTTAAACCTTTAATTTCTTTCCTTTTGAATGCTTGTTTTATCAGGAAAACCAGCTGATCTTTTTCTGTCCAGTGATCCTGACTGGGTCCCATCTGTTAAAATGCGCAAAGAAAAGCCAGTGATCATTTCACAAAACGAACGCAAGTCAAGAATGCCAAATCCAATTCCAAAGCCAGAAATGGTGTGCCGGTGCTCTAGTTCTGAAGAAGCCATGTCACTGACTGATTGTCCAGCATTAGAAGTAAGTGATGAAGCAAAACAGAATTAATAATTTAATAAAAAGTAAGTCTCTACAATAGTTATTAATATTGAGTGAAACTTGTTTGTAGAGATAACTCGTACACACTAGCAGTATGTGTGTAGCAAACAAAGCTATTGTTTGTACTGTTAATGGCGTTGAGAGCAGTTTTGAAAAAAAAAACATTAGGGGGTAAAGTAAAGCACACCTGATGAATAAGCACAAATCCACACACTGGGTCCTATATTTCTTTATATATAAAGCATAAGTGATTTTTAGTACTTTTGATTTCTTCTGTTCACTACAAATTTGAGAAAAATGAAGGGTTTCATAAATGTTGTAACTTCTTTAGAGTTGTCTTTTTAAAGCAATAATTGTATGTCAATTCATAAAAATAAAAACATTATTGTTAAATTCTTTTGAAACAGTTTGTGACTATGTGTGTATCTTTATAGCGAGCATGCAGGAAAATGGTTTTTAATCATATTTTCACCGAGCAACTTTTTATCAACTTCCTCAGAAAATATTGCCTGCTTCCTTCACACATATTGTATGCTGTTTTGAGCAAGATGTGAACAGTGGCAGTTTTTCAGCACTTCTTCGATTGCCGATAGAGAACAAAGAAGTGGCCGGGCAATGGAAAACAGCCCTGCAAGAGAAATCGAAATGTACCTTTAGGAAATCCAGTACTTTTCATCCAGGGAAATGTAATGTATTCAAGGTGTGCTTGAACAGCCTGTTGCTTTGTGGTATGTCAAAAATGTGAACTTTGTGGTTCATCATAATTATTTAACACAAAAGACCACAAAGGAAAACTCCTCACTGTTCTGAATGTATGTTAGGGACTCTATTCTTCTTCTTCTAACCCTAACTTTTATTGCTACTATCAGAGCTGAAAGTATCATGGCAATGATGCCCCACAGGCCACCATAAAGCACACAGAGATGTATTAGGAAGAGATGCATATTGTGATTACTTTTTTCTTTTTAAGTTGCTTAGGAGAATTTAGCCGACAATGTAGCTGGGATTATAGCTATAGGCAGGAAACTGGAGATGTCATGATATTATGAGCATGCATAGTTTAGTTATGTCTACTTGTCGGTTTTCCGGGTCTTTGTGTGCCTGAACTGAACTCACTAGCTTTTAAAACATATAAAGTCACGTTTTTGTTTGTTGTCCCTAGACCCAAGCAACCTTTACCCCACCCCCCTTTTTCCATTTTACCGTTTTAAATGAATTATGAATTATGAACATATTTTAAGGAAAGCTGCCCAAAAGATCTTGACAATTTCATTATACTGTGGAGCAGTGTCGTGGTTCTATGGCTCTTCAAAAATTGGATCAGGAATTGTTTTTTTAATCTTGTCCCACTTCCCGCCATTCAGGTTTTTATTGTTCCAATATTTTATTCTGTGATTTTTTCAGGAAAAATATCACTGTCAACATAATGTCAGCAAGAGAGAGAGGACTACAACCAGAGTCAGCAAAAAGACTAATTGTGAATCAACATTGTCTATCATTGTGAAGAGACTTGTGAAGTATTCCAGGTAAAAATGATTTGATGGAGGTTGATAGTATTTGCTGATAGTTGTTGCTCCTCCTTCTTTCCCTGATCAATCAACCAATAGAGATATTATAAGGTATGTCTTTCCCTGATCAATAAACCAATAGAGGTATTATAAGGTATGTTGTTGCAGTGAAAAAAATCAGCTACATATAATAAAGGATATGACATAATATTATGTATACTGTATAAATGAGTGACAGAAATGCTGAAGAAATGTTTTGGATTAATACATAATTATACTCTTGGGTCAACTAATGATTTCTGATAATAAATCAGACTTGGTTAATCTTCTGTGATCTAAAATTGCATGACTTTGCCATTTAGTAAACAGATTTTCATCTGATTGATCTTGGTCATAAATCATTGAACACCAAGGGAAATTGTCCATTATCTCATTTGCTGACATCTTTTTATGACTGTTAGTAGGCGAATAAGTTAAATTAAAAAGTTTCAACCCTTTTACAAATAATGTATTTTATTCAAATGGAGTGAGATATTTGAACTCAGTAATACTTTTTTGGGGGCTTTTAGACTGTTAAAAATTTATTTTCTGTCCAGTAATTAAAAAAGAAATATGTCGTCTCGAAATTAATCACACCAACAGTGCACAAGGATACAAAACTCCTCTTGCAGGTGTGGCATGATTCAGGTGGTAAGGTAACAATTTGGAAAGCCAATCATGCTTGATCCACAGCTAGATCTTGTGTAATGGTGGCCATCATGGTTACAGGATAGAGATAAAGTGAGTGAAAATTTGATTTGATCAGAAAATATATATTTTTTTTTAAAGAAGTATGTTTATTTTTTAATTTCAACAGAAGCGGGGACTGCCACTTGCCCGAGTTTCCAATGATTGTTAGGATAAAGTGGCGACATAATCATCCCATGGATGTTGCAAGTATCTTACGCTACCGAGATGTTGGTGAAGGAGCCAAGAAAAGGTTGAGGGAACTATTTGAAAGAGGTTACACCCCAAGTGCTGCATACTATCAATATCGAACAGAGCTGGAAGCAAAGGAAGGGAAAGCTTTTCTCTTGGCAGCAAGTGACCGGGAAAAAATGCCAGACATGGCCTTTGTATATAAGTAAGTCAGAGTGCTCTATTTAGAATTTCGCTGATCACACACATTTTTAAGCAGCAAAATTTAAAAATAATATGGCAACCTCTAATCTAAGCAGTCGTCAAAGTAGAAGCTTTTGAACTTCTTCTTTTTTTTAATTGTGATTTCTAGTTTTTTGTGTGTATTTGAAGAAGAAAAATAATGACATTTTGTGAAGAAGTAGCCACTTGACCACCAAGTCTTTAAAGTCATCTTCACTTGTTTTCAATAGTGAATGGAGACCTTGTTTAGTGCGAGTGTGAAATACTCATTAGAAAACTATGCCACTGCTTTATTATATAGGTTAATTTTAGATAACATGCCCCGCGCTCCTGTAAATTCAAATATCTAAAGTACTAACACATCTTACTCTTTTTACAACAGCCTTCGTAATAAGATGATCGCAGACAGAATTGGCAAATTCCAAGGTCCAATGTCATATGCTGAGATGGAAGAGAAATTGCTCAGTTTATGCCAAGAGAACAAAGTAGCCGTTGATGTGTCATTCGGAGATGAATACTTTGTAGCTGCTTTCCTCACACCATTCATGGAGCGTGTACATAGACTTGTTCCTGAAGCAGCCGATGTTGTCTTCATGGACTCAAGTGGAGGCATGGATCAGTGAGTTCGCTTCCGTCTCGCACTTGTCTTTGGCCTTTTTCCTGCACATCTATTCAACCTTTTGGAGGAAAGGAATTACTCAGTCCTATTTCTGTTTTATATCATTATATTATATTATTTCATAATTCTGTGGTCATTTTTGCATTACTGTTGGAATGGAATGGAGTATATTACCTGCCCGTTTGTGTTCCGTCCAAAGATATTCTTGTTTTATCTATGTATCTTTATCCAGATCATAGTCCTAATTGATCACTTTAATTTTAAGATAGTTATTCATGTGTTGATTTTATGAAGACACGTATAAATTGCTATTGATTACAGGTATGACTTATAGGGTTTCATTGTCGTAAAACGTTTATGTTTTCAACCATTCTTTTGTTACTTCCATTTTTTTTTTACCTTTTTCTTTTTTTTTGTGCCATTCATCTTCAGGTACAAGTTTAAGGTGTTTCAACTCATGACACAGTCTAAAGTTGATGGACTCCCTCTGGGCTGCTTCCTGTCTACTTCAGACAGCACACAAGCAATATCACATGGTCTCCTCTTGTTGAATGGCCTACTGGGAGGCAGTGCATTTTATGGAAGAGGCCAACAGGGACCTCGCATTTTCATGACAGACAATTCAGAAGCAGAGAGGCAGGCGATTGGTCTTATCTACCCAGAGTCCACACAGTTCCATTGTGCATTTCATATTTTGCAAGCTGGTTGGCGTTTCCTGTGGAATCACACATCAGGAGTTGTCAAAGAACACCGCGCCCACCTCTTCAGTCTTCTCAAAAGTAAGAATTTAAGGCTTTATTTTCCTGATGATAAGGCAACCATTACGTATGGTTTTAAAAACTGGTAAATTCAATACAGAATATTAAATTTGGGGAAAATTTTGACATGTGTTTAGTAAATTATGAAAACTGTTGACTAATAAATTGCTTATTGTTAATGAGGAGTCGTAAGGGGTGTGCCATTCATGTTAAGCCTCATGTAAAGGGAATGTAATCTCCTACCTACTAGAAAGTGATATCATTTGTAAATGGAGTCATTAATTCCTTCTACTCGATACAAGGAGGTGACAGGCTTGGTTCTGCATAAGAACGTATCCATTTCCTCCTCCTCACCCCCACCCCCCTCCTACTCATCCTTCTCCTCCTACTCCTTCACTTCATCCTCCTCCTTGTGACTAAAACTAAAGACATTTTGTTTTACCTCATCTCAGAGCTGCTGTTTTCTCCATCAACGGAACAACTGGAGAGGGAATGGGAAACTTGCCAGAGCGATACCATCTTGCGGCAAAACCAGAAGGTCTTAGGCTATCTGATGTCTCTAATGGCTAAGAGGAGAGAGTGGTTCATAGACTTGAGGCAAGACCTCCTCCTGACAAGGGGACATAACATGACTTACATTGCCAAAGTGGCTGTCAGAGTGCTCAAGGACAGAGCGCTTTGCCGTTGCCGAACCCACAACCCCATCCAGCTGGCTGACTATCTCACGGTGGCTCTCACCAGGTTTTACAGCTCCCGGATCATGGACATTATCAGGGAATCAGTGAGTCAACAGCCAGCAGAGGCAAGGAGGGATACTGTGCCTCCTTGTGACATTTCTGAGGTGAGCAGCGGGGAAGCTATACCCCCGTGCAATATTTCTCAAGTTACAGAGGATGTTTTTAATGTCGTGATTACGAAGAATGATTACTGTGTGAACACATTGCTAGGCCTTTGTTCTTGTTCCTGTGGCACACATGGTGGAGCCTGCAAACACCAATTTGCCATTCAGCAGCATTACAAACATGCTGTTTCAAATGCACATCTCCTGTCGGAATCAGACCGTCTCAGGTACTTTGAAATAGCCTCTGGAAATCAGAAAATATCACAAGACTGGTCCAAAAATTTGGAAAATTACAGTGGTCATAGTCAACAGTCAGAAACTCCATCTGACGTCTCAGATGATGAAGATGACAAAGAGGATCTTGATAAGCATGTGCAGGAGAACCTCAATGAACTCTTAAATGAATTTACAGAAATAAGTAAACAAATTAAAGCCAAAGTCAGAGAACACCCAGAGACATTAATGGAGCCTTTTGAAAAATTTATCAATAATTACAGAAAATGTGAAACTAATGCCAATTTAGCTATAGCTCTGGCATCGTTTGCTAATCCTGGTGGACAGATGTCCCTCCGAAGCTCCAAAAGACAGGCCCATGTGCAAGCACAAGTTTGTAGAAAATCTAAAAGCCGTGTTGGTGCACAGTCAACAGCTGGTGTAAAATCTAGAAGTCGAAAGAATGGACAGCCCACTACTCGCCAAAGGTCAAAAAATCTTGTTAAAATTCAAGCAGCTACCAGTCAGAAATGTAAAACTCACGCTGTTGGACGATCGAAGGCTGGCAGGAAAAGAAAAAGTGCTAGGTTAGATTGGCCAACTTTGATACCAGCTAAGAAAAGGTCCAAGCATCTCTGTGCTCCTTCCTCATCTTCTTCCTCGTCTGGTGAAACTTTCCCCACTGTGGAGAAGACGCTGTCAAGGCCTCAAGCTGAGGTGCCAAGAGATCTTTCCATCCAGCCAAAAATAGGAGGAGAAGATAATGACACCCATGAGCCCATGGTTGGAGCAGATCTTTCCAATGAGGCCACTGTAAGAAACGGTCCAGGCACAACAGCTTTTGGAGAAGATGGTTCTAGTCACATCACAGTGGAAGGTCCTCATGAACACTCAGCAGCAGCAGAGGACCACTCCTTCCTTTCTACAGTAGCTGATCGTGGCAGCCGCTCAGTGCTTGGAAATGCTCCAACCCATGCTTCGCTGGGTAATGTTAATGCTTCCATTCAATCTACACTGGGAAACGTTCTTACCCACGCTTCACATGGAAATGGTTCCAGTCAGTCCACACTTGGCAACATTTCCAGCCTCTCTTCACTTGGAAATGCTCCCAATCACCCTTCTCTTGAAAATGTTTCTAGCCACTCAACACTTGGAAATATTCCCAGTCACCCTGCTGTAGGAAGTGTTTCCAGCCATTCAACACTTGGAAGTGCTCCTAGTCACTCTACACTTAGAAATGTTTCCAGCCACTCTGCTCTTGGAAATATTTCTAGCCACTCAGCGCTTAGGAATGTTTCTGGTCACACTGGTATCAATGTCTCTCTTTCCTCTTTCCTCCCTTCAGTGAGTGTAAATCATTCAATCCACACTGTGGTGAATGATCATCCCAGTCATCCTGTGGTGGAAGATTGTTCATTCCACTCAAATCTTGTCGGAGACCGCCTGTCACACTCCACAATAGCTGATCGTCCCTTCCAGCACACAGCAGGTGGAGAGGGACCCAAAACAGAAGCAGACCGTCCCAGCCATTCTACTATGAGAGTGGACCGCTCTTTCCATCCCACAATAGTGCATCGTCCTTTCCACTCCTCAGCAGGAGATCATCCCGGCAACTCTATAATGGCAGGAGAGCATTCTTTTCACAATACAGTGGGAGAGGAGGGTCCTAGCAGCACCATCATAGGGGACCGCACCTTCCGCCCTACTCTGGAACAGTCTTTTCACCCCTTGATGGGAGGGGATCGCACCACCAGTTCTTCCATGGGAGGAGATGGGCCTTACCAGTCTGTTGTAGCCGATTCCTTCCAGCCTACAGTTGGAGACCGGCCAGGCCACTCTGAGATGGCAGATCATACAAACCTCCTGGCGATGGCAGGGGATCGCCCTAGCCACAACCCAGGGGGAGAACACCCCAGCCAGCCTTCCATTGGTGATCGGCCATACTTCCTCAGTGTAAGCGACCAGCCCAACCACTCCACGATAGAAGGAAATCATCCTTCGGCCATGGCGGATCGTCCCTTTAACCTAACAGTGGGAGGTGATCGTCCCTTTAACCTGACGGTAGCTGGAGATCACTCTTTCCGCCTTGCAGTAGGGGGGGAGCAACCTTTTCTTCCAACAACAGGAAGTGATCGCCCTAGTCATCCATCAGGATTATATTAAACCTTCTTTGGCGGCCAATCTCACAGTTTTATCCAATCTCACATTCTGGTTTTTGTTTTTTAGTACTGGGAAATCCCATTTTTCCATCCAAAGCCAAAAATATTCAGTTTTTTCATTGTTTTTTTTCTCCAGTTTTCATTTAATTATTGTTAATTTTAATGTGAATACAGTGGTCTCCGCCTAAGAACCCC